>CAIGQV010017602.1:12111916-12128167 GCA_903798115.1 Danio jaintianensis | reverse complement strand
ACACACACACATATATATATATATATATATATATATATATATATATATATATATATACATTGCTGTGAGGCGACAGTGCTAACCACTGAGCCACAGTGTCACCCATATATATATATATATAGAAAGAGAGAGAGAGAGAGAGATCAAAATTTTAGATCGATTGGGATGATTTTGTCGAGTACATCTGCATGAAATACAATAAACAAATTAATGATAAATGCAACAATATTTATTGCAAAGATACAAATGAGTAAACGCTTTATGGTGCTTTGGTTTTCTGAGAGTATAGCAGTATTAAGGTACAGAAATTGAATAATCAATTGAAAAATAACACTGTATAGTCTTCATATCTATACATAAATGCAATTAATCTTGATAAAAGTTACAAACATTGTAATTTCTCATGGCTGAATGCTTTAAACTGGCTTAAAACTCTTAGTCACAGGCCTTAAAATGCATACAAATCATAATCATTTTAGTAACTTTATGGTTACACTTTGAAATGAAGTTAGGACAATTCTAAGGCCCCACGCACTTTTGGGGCCCCCAGAGTTACTATTAGGGGGCCCAGTCTCCAACGTCCGTGACCGGACAAAACAGAATTTATCTATTACACAATTACATGTTTAAATTTAAATAGTTATCCTGTTGTTAAACTATGAATATGAATATTTTTTAGCTGCAAAACTGCAGATCTTTTTTTTTTACCAAATAAAAATGGTCCAGCACATCTTTTTATGGACTGTTCAACTTTGTACATTATTATTTTATATGTATATTGATATTTGTTTAATTTAATAAAGGTTTGACAACACAAATTTCTAAAATATATTTGCTATTTTATAAAATAATGTCGGAAAACATGGTACATTTTTTGTATTTTATGCAACAACAACAACAACAACAAAATTGCTCCAAATGACAACCTTTTTATTTTAAACTTGGAAGAAATGTCATAAGTTTTTCCAGAATAATTTGTTTTACACAAATGCAACTACAAATTGTGTACCCAGAGAAACTGAACATTTTCAAGAGGCTAAATATAAACATATATTTTTATTTTTTTAAAGCTAGTTAGCATTATTAATGATTCAAATAATTTACCCAGTTGCATTTCTATCAAGAAAATACATGTCATTCCTTCCGCAATACTGAATATTTTCACTAATCATTCAACATTAAAAATACAAGTTTCATGTTAAGAAAAAAACATAAAAAAATTTGTATTACACTGTTTACAAGAAAGACGATTACAAAAGTGAGGTCCAGCTCAACAGGTTTTTGTGCAAATTTGGGGTGTCAGTGACATTTAAATGTAGTACCAAAACATTACTCAAAAGTTGCACTAATTGCAATTAAAATGAATTTAATCTATGACATATTTGAAATTAATTACAAATAAAAAGCATTAACACAACAAAAATAACATATTTAATTGCAACTGTTTCCACAACAGCCTAAGTAGCCTACACTTTATAAAAATATACTTAAGCGCACTTTTTTTTTTACAAGGGAATGCAATATATTGTAGTCAGATGAGGTTTAACTGGCCAAAACTGATCTGTGAAAGCTTTTACAAATAATAAAAGAAAAAAATTGTATTCAGGGAAGGGTTTACTGATAAAAAATGATTTGTATAAGTTTTCACATCAAACTAAACCTAAAGCAATGATTTTTGTGTTGTGTCTAGAAGTATGCGTTATAGATGTTAAATGTGATGAGAGCCTATATTCCTCATTTCTTTATAGCAGACCTAAACAAGGGGTTTATGGACAAGCACTTTGCTGTGAAAAAATTCACAAATCAAGCTGGACAAAATGACACTGCATCCAGTATCCTGAGTGTCAAACTTTCTGAGCTACAGGCATTATAATTAAAAATTTCGTTTAAAAAAAAAAACTCAGAGGGATGGGAACAGAACTAAAAACTTGTGAGTAGTTATTGTTACATAAATGTTATATTCTTTTTCTCTCTTTTCTTTTTTTGGCAACTAGATTTTTATTTTAAGATTTTGTTTTGTTGCTTTTATGTAGCCTTCGCCTAAACACACTTGACTCTCCAGCAGAGACGATTCTATGATTTTTATTTTAGGGGGCTCAGCTCGATTCAGGGTATAACAATAAATTTAAACAAGTAATGATCATAAATAAAATTCAAAACTGACCAATAAGGTCAAATTGTAAAGTAAATTAATTGCAGTATTCAACTATTTTATAGACAGGTAACATTTGGGCACTAAATAAGTTTGCATTTCTACAAGTACTGATGGGCAATTCATTGTGTGTTGATGAATTTCTGATGAATGTATTGCTCTCATTTATATGCTTATTTGAGTGACTTCAGTATTATTATTATGTATCTATGTATTTTATTATTACCCCATACCTGTGGCATTATTATTGTCATTCTTGTGTGCATCATTATCATCGTTTATATGTATTATTATCATTGACGTGTGCTTTGTGCAAATAAAAAGACTTTGTGCAAATGCAGTCAGGGATGAGAAAAGAATTAAGAGAGCAGGATGAAGTACAACAATGGGAACAGATGTATGGAAGTAAGGTCATAAGGGGACTTATGTTCTGTTTCATGTGCGACTCATACTCATGCAAGCACCCACGCTTAACTGTGATCCATCATGAGGTGCTGAATCAGTAGACGTACACTTCCGAGATCCTATGACCAAAATCTCTGTTACCGTCGGCTGGACTTGAAGTTGCTGGCATCACTACAACTGAGTGTTCAGAGAGTAAAAATGTATTGCCAGCAGTGATACGACTGTATCCGCTATACAAGTGGGGTAAGCACAGACTGTATCCGCCATAGGTGGGGTAAAAACACAAATAAACTTTCCAAGACCTTTAAGATGAGAAATTCGGTGAAAACAACAGGATATGATGTATTTTATGTATGGGACATCCAGCAGAGAAAGAGAGTATAATAAGTGTTGGCGAGAGCATCCCCCCAGACACTCGAACGACCTGTCTCTGTTGTTACTGGTGCTGTAACAATAAACTGCTTTGCCTAAAGATTTCAGAGATCTCAGACTTCTTTATTTATTAAAAAAACGTAGAAAATATTTTGCAGACCAGAACTTTTTTTCCACAACAGTACCAACCTCTTTATTATGAGGTATTATGACGCGTTGCGCTTCTACAGATGTTATGTTACGTTATATTATGGTTGCTTAGCAACGTCAGAAGCATAGAATGTGTCATCAGTTGCTCGATTTGACTGAAGGTGACTACAGTACACTTTTTTTTTTCTACTACTACTACTATTTAATGTGTTTACTGTGTTTTTTTATTATTATTATATATGTATGTTCTTTTATTTTTTAATGGAAACTTTATAAATGCGTTGGCAATACATTTCTAACATTTGTCATACCAATAAAGCAATTATTGAATTGAATTGATTACAGTACACAGCTACAGAACGAAGAGCTTTTTGAAGCATCATTTTTGTTGTGAAGATCATTTTGATTGTGAAGATCTGTGAAAGACTAATTCAAGATGATCCCACACAATTTTTACCGAGACAACATTGGTCCCCAGTGGTCATTGGTTGTTTTTAATGCAAGTCGTTAGAGGCATCGAAAAATCTCGTGTGTAGGGTTATGTGACTTTCCATCATCAGCTTGATGCAGAACGAGCACAAATGGCTCTGAATAACACTGAGTTAATGTTCAAACCAATGATCATCATGTGGGGGCCAGAAAGGGCTGTTGAGATCCTCTCAGGTCTTGATGAAAGCAGCTCTTATGAAGAATCAGAATAGAGAGAAACCAGTGGAGAAACAGAGAAAGAAACCAGTGGAAAAACAGAGAGAGAATCTAGTGGAAAAACAGAGAGAGAATCCAGTGGAGAAACAGAGTAGAGAATCCAGTGGAGAAACGAAGGAGAGAGAAACCAGTGAGCTGTCATGGAGAAGAAGGTTTGCCAACACTATGAAAAGCGCTGTCGAAACTGTTGTGAGCAGTCCATTAACCTGCACTGGAGTCGGCATTGGTGTGTGTGCTTATGCATACCTAAGGAGCAGGACCTAATGTACATAAAGAACAGCAACATCCCTCCTCCACCAAATATTACTCTTGGAAACCAACAAACCTCAGATTGCCTCACTGAGAAGCGCGATTGGTCACTGCTCCAGGCTGAGAAGCGTGATTGGTTGTGCTCCAGACTGAGAAGCGTGATTGGTCATGCTCCAGACTGACAAGCATGATTCACTGCTCCAGGCTGAGAAGCGTAATTGGTCACTGCTCCAGGCTGAGAAGCATGATTGGTCGTGCTCCAGGCTGAGAAGCGTGATTGGTCACTGCTCTAGGCTGGGAAGCATGATTGGTCATGCTCCAGACTGAGAAGCGTTATTGGTCGCTGCTCCAGACTGAGAAGCATGATTGGTCACTGCTCCAGACTGACAAACGTGATTGGTCACTGCTCCAGGCTGAGAAGAATGATTGGTCGCTTCTCCAGGCTGAGAAGCGTGATTGGTCATTGCTCCAGACTTAGAAGCGTGATTGGTCACTGCTCCAGATTGAGAAGCATGATTGGTCACTATATTCCTTAAATTAAATTGTGCAGTAATTTTTAAGTGTCCTACATTTTCATCCTTGCAATTCAGTTCATTAATGCTTATAGAAAGTAATACAACATGTCAAATGCACTGAAAGCCCATTTAAAACATTCTTGAAAAAGCTACTCTTATAATTGTTTTAAGTATATTAATACATTTATACAACGTCAGAGGTTCAATATATAAACATCAAATCGTACCAGGTGAAATCTGTCTAAACAGGAAACTTCACTCAGAGATGAAAGTTTGTGGTTAGTCTCAAACTATACATGATGTAAGCGGATTTTCTTTGGCACAATTTTAGCTGAAAAGCATGGTTGTTGAAAGTCAAAACAATTATAGGCAATACAAAACTCATACCCATGGCTCCTAATGATAAATTGAGCTCTTAATTAATGAGACAATCGATCTGTGCAAGAAACATTTTTCACAATCCACACTCATGCTGGCACTCAGGACAATTTGGCAAGGCTGTGAATTAAACAATCTAGTTGTTTTACATTGTTTCAGGTTTCAGTGTATTTACCTTATTCTGCAATGCCGAAGTGTGCGCTTTTCTGAAAATGTTAAGGTTGTTTTAATTGGTGATCATTCTAGGCTTAATTCCTGTTTTTAAAAGATAAAGCTGACAAATACATTGAAATGCCTTTAGGTTTACTATTTTCATAGCTCTGTAATCTTAACTGAAGTATTTGTAATCTTAAAATGCTAATCTTGTTCTTTAAAAGTTTTGATGGAATCATCAGCAGCGTGATGAGAAGCGATTCAATCATTTAATCTGGCACTGCTCTTTTCACTCTATCCAGCCCTTCCCTTCATCCAGCTGCTCTGCTCTGGCCCTGATTTTTCAAAATCTTTTCACTTTGTCCTTTTTGTTCACCCCACCCTCTTGGATGCATCCACGCTCCTCCCTCCGTTCTCCTACTTTTCTGCATTTTTTTCTCACTGGTTCCTCATGGCATGCTGAGTTTGAGAGTGCAGGAGGGAGATGTCTTAAAAACACTGACCGGCATTCAGACTCTCAGAGAGAAAGAGCAGTGCGGCCCAGTCAACGCAAGCATCCTCAAGGCAGCCCAGCGAAGCTTCAGTGGACACTCAGATTTGGACCTGCCAAGATAAAGGTAGGCAATTTTGGCTTGCAAGTTTTCAACAGTACTGCATGTCTTTTCATTTTTGAAAATGTAGGCTGTTCATCTTTGTAAAAACTACGAACAAATCACATGGTTACACATAATGGCATGTGACATGGAGAGATAAACCTTTTCCAGATGCCAGAGAAACTAAATCCTGGTGCAAAACAAAATGCATGGACAATAACAGCCAGATTTAAATGTGATGTTTACTTCTTTAATCAATACTCCATGTATTAATCTTGCATCTCCCACAAATGCACACTGACACATCTAATATGAATGTTGTTGGTTGATAACTCTAAAATGTTTAGGGATGTTTAATCTGCATTAACCAATCAATTAAAAAACAAGGTAAAGTTACTTAAGTTACAGTTCAGCTAGTTGTTGAATATTAGAGTATTAGTACTCTCTTAATATCTGCTAAAACTTTATTTTGATGGTCTTTTAACAGATGTTTTACAGACTGTGATGAAAGTTAGTTGACATGTAGTTGCAAAATTGCACAGTCAACAGATGGTCTAAAGGGGACTATTAAAGTCTACCGAAAAGATTATTTATCTTCTGCATAACCTGAATGCATATAAATGAGAAACATAAAGCATTTAAGCATTCTCCATTCATATATATTGTGTTAATTTGGGGAATGCACCAATGTCAAAATAATTTATACAGAAGTGCACAGCTGGATCAAATGTTATAGAATGAAACAACACCCAGTAAATAATCTCACCCAGATCCCACCCAATCCCTAAGCAATATCTTCAAAATTATTGGCATTTGTAACATCGTTGTAAATTTCATGGAGACAAAAGAAATCCCAGCATGAATTTTTGATTATGCATAGAAACAGTAGCACTACCACAGGGTGCAGAATCGAATCTAGGACAGGAATTCTTGAGACATGCCATCACAAAGCCAAGTTCAAATTGCCTCGTCTCCTGCAACTGAGAGAGACAGTCGAAATCTGACACTGTTATGAGCTGTTCTACGCCAGATTACTTTTAACCCAACCAAATATTCCAAACCACATAACAGAAGTTGTGTAACACAGTTTTCTTGCATAATTTTGCAGATTTGGCTCCTCCTAGAATTCCCTTTTGAATGATGTCACGTTTCTGAAGTAAAACGGGCTGCAAAAGATTAGTTGGAGATGAGTGTTTTTCCTCAGTTCAGTGATCCATGGAGGATGTTTAAGTTCAGGCAAGGTGGCTTATGTGGGTTAAGGGTGGTAATGACCTCAGTGTTATGGTCATACAGACTTCAAAGTGACTGCGCATACTGTTTGAGCTTTGATGTCAGCGGTGTCTATTTCTAGCTTAAAGTAAAATTAATGGTTTTTCAAAAAAAAAAAAAGAAGCCCTAGAGAAATGATAATGTTTTGTTGGATTTGGTGCATAAATATTTTGGTAAACTCAAAATGTTCTCATCCATATCCAGTCATCCTTCAGTGACTACTAGCTGACATGTTGCACAGTTACTTTTTGTATGATCAACAGAATTTCTGAAGAGTACCATCAAAATAAAGTGTTGACAATGCTGCTTTTAAAGAAGGCAGGCAAAAATTAAAAGATAAAAGCGTTGTATAAAATCAAGGTAAACTACGTGGTCACAGTACACTTTTTCACAGTACACGTTTCCTTTTGAAAACAATATTGGTTAGGTTTAGGGAAGAGTTAGGTCAATGGTTTGCTAGGTGATCTGTACGACAAACCCGCCTTTCCGTGGACATGTAAAAGAAGGATACGTATCTGAAACAAAACATAACATAAGAAAATATAACTGCAGTAATGTATTTCAGATTCACAAAAATGTAGACGGTGCCCTCTCGTGAACATGGATTGCAAAAATGTTGGCCGAGGTACGTATTTTCATTGAGCCTGGGCTATCTTCTGCAGCAGTATTAAAAACAAAATATAACAAAGATGGCAATCCAAAACATATTAGAACAATTCATGAGAAAACACAACAACTTTACATAAAGCTAGCAATGCAGACATGTAAAACTAGGCATATAGGCATGTAAACTAAATGAAGTAACTAAACTAGACACAGGTGAACATAGTCAGTGAACAAATGTGTAACCATAGAAACACACTACAAACAGGAATAAAGAAAACAGAAACTAGCATTGGTAAAACGTGGAAGTACAAACCAAAAAGACAAAGAACATAAAACAAATGTAAACATAAATAAAATCTAAAAAGAAAAAAATATATATTATTATAAGATGAAAACTGGGTGCAACTCAACATAATGTGATGATGTAGCATAATAATGTTTGGATGTTTTGCTGTCACATAATACACTGTAACTAATTTAGTAAATGCTCTATACAGTGACAGGTACTCCATTCCAACACAGTCCATTACATTCAGCTCAATTTTATGGTAATTATTTTATTTGTTTGTAGCAATATTTATTAAGACTGTCTATAAGACTGTGTTTATAAGGTCAAGAAAATAAGGTCTTATAGATTTCAAATTTAAATCCCAGAACTATCCTTCACCTTCATAATTCAAACATGACATAAAAACCCATGTCCATATAATCAAAAGGTGGAATCTTGTCTTTGTATATAGCCTTCCCACATAAGACAAAGGACAGAGACTTGTTCGTACAGGTAAATGATGTTATTCAATACTTTGTTTGCAAACTGACAGGATTGTTGAAGTTCACCCTTAGCAATTGTCTGCACTTTGGGAAAGAGAAATAGGGTTGCTGCCGGAGTCTTTCCATAAGCATGCTGTTCTCTCAAAGAAAGTATGGAAAAGTTTTATATTGTAGACTCAAACTAACACAAGTTGTGCTTCAAGAGTCATTTTCTATAGCATCTGAATGAACTTGAGGAACTAATTGTAACTGTTGGCAGATCATGTCATGCTCACTTTTATTCCCTAAGGTTTATTTAACTTCCTCTAAAAAATGAAATCACAAAACAGCCTGAAAGAATCGGGAAGATTTTGTGGGAATACCAACAGGTTGGTTCAAGTATGTACAGTAGGAAAGGGGACATCGTAGTGAACCATATAGGGGCTTCTTCAGAGGGGATGACTGAAACAGAGTATTCACTATGTGGTTGAAAGTAGGTCACTGGGATGCATTTGGTCATACACCCAAACCCAAAGAATAGAGCCAGTACCTCATTTATGTAGCCAAAGAACTGTTATTTACGCCAGCGATGAACTGTTTATCTTCAGCTGCTGACCTCAGACAGGAGAATTTCCAAAAGTGTTACAGTGCACCCAGTTGACCTCACCTTAGAAACGATCCAGAACCAAACACTGAAGAATTGGCCAACTTTTATCCGGGCTGGATTCAGTAGGATCACTGACCCAAGACCACACACTTGTTTTCCACTGAGAAAATCCACCAAAGCCACACCTCATAGATCCAACACGCCACTGCATGCCAGGGAAAATTGTGTTGGGATGACAAAGAGCACAATGCAGATTAGTAAATAGTTATTACGATCTGTTGTGATAACACAATGTGTATGCGTTATGACACTTTTTGGTGGCTGTTTGCAGTTTAGGAATGTGGGATAATGGAAAAAGCTTCAACCTTCAAAACAATGACACCATATTTCATGCATACCTTAAACTGTCATTAATTTATTTCTCATTTCATTGTTTCTTAAGAGTGCACAATTGTCTGACAAGTGTAACCTTCTTTAGTTGAAAAATAGAAAAACATCTCTTTCTCGATTTATACAGAACTGTTGAATTTATTTATTGGCACAGTGGCTCAGTGGTTAGCACTGTCATCTCACAGCAAGAAAGTCACTGGTTCGAGTCCCGGCTGGGCCAGTTGGCATTTCTGTGTGGAGTTTGCATGTTCTCCCTGTGTTTGCATGGGTTTGAGCTAAATTGGCCATAGTGTATGAATGTGTGTGTGACTGCGAGAGTGTATGGGTGCTTACCAGTACTGGGTTGCGGCTGGAAGGGCACCTGCTGCGTAAAACATATGCTGGAATAGTTGGCGGTTCATTTTGCTGTGGTGACCCCTGATAATTAAGGGACTAAGCCGAAGGAGAATGAATGAATGAATGAGCTACTTTGCAAATCATTAAGCTACACCCAACACTGACTACATGTCATTGTAGTATTATGAAAGAATTGGTACACAGGTTAGGGTTAGTAGAATACATTAACATACTTTTAGCTGCCAATAGTACAGTACAGTTGAGTGACCACTGACCAAGAAAAATAAGTATTACAATTTTGTCTTTTGTTTGGAATAAAGTACACAGTTATTTGTTCAAATACAACCAGCAATGAGTTTTTTTTTTAAGTAAATGTCTTCACTTGTGATCTATACACTTTATTTATTGTACAACAAAGCTTCAATAGCCAGTCCAGATATAGTATGACTACAGAAAACAGGAAAATATGAATGCATTTGACACTTGGCTTTTCGTTTAGTCTCAATCCTACAGAGAGTTTAGAAACTGTTAGATGTTCTGAAAAGTAACAGCTGAACAGTTGATGATTTAAAGCATGGAGTTCCCTGGAGAAGCAGAGAGAGAGAGAAAAAACACTCTCTGCTTATGTAATTCATTTATAAAAAGGTCATGGTTGATGTTGATTGAGCCAAGAAGACTGGGCCTGAACTAAAAGACGGATTCAATGATATTCTGTACATGTAAACATGACCTCAAGACCCCAACATCCGCAGGAAGGAGAGGGATTCTCATGCAAGGATATCAGATGTGGGACTGTTAACATGGCTGAGGATGAAAAAGAGGATATGCAAGGAAAAAGCAGCAAAAAAAAAGAAAAACATTAAGAATAGAGGATGTGCCATGTGCACTTTATAACCTAATAAAGAGGCAATAAGACTACTTTCACTCCCAAATTGTAAAACATACAGTATAGACTAATTCATACACTCATCTTGGCATAGATTCAACAAGATGCTGTAAACATTCCTCAGAGGTTTTGGTTCATATCGATGAGATAACATCACAGAGTTCCTGCAGATTTGACGGCTGATGGAAAACCATGATGCAAATCTCACATTCCAGCACATCCCAAAGGTGATCTATTGGACTAAGACCTAGACTGAGGAGATCATCCTAGTTTAGTGAACTCATTTTCATATTAAAGAAACCAGTTTGAGATGATTTAAGCTTTGTGATATAGTGTGTTCTCCTGGTGGAAGTTAGATGGGAAGACTGTGGTCATAAAGTGATGGACATGGTCATCAAAAATATCCACAGTTAGGGCATGTAAACAATGTGTACAAAGGGGCTCCATTAACAGTATATACATTACACCACCATAAACAGATGATACAAGACAGGATGGATCAATACTTATGGCACATTCTGACCCTACCGTCAGACCATCGGATTTTTCCGATCTTCAATTATCCAATTTTGATGAGCCATTGTGAATTATAGCCTCAATTTGCTGATCTTAATTGACATGAAGTGTAGTCAGTGTGGTCTTCTTCTGCTGTGGTTCACCTGCTTCAAGGATGGATTTCCATTGCATTCACAGAAGCTATTCTTCAGACCTTGGTTTTAACAAGTCACTATTTGAATCACTGTTTCCTTTTAATTAGCTTAAACCAAGCTTGGCATTGTCCTCCTTTGGCATCAACAAGGCATTTTGGGGAAACTAGATATGGAAGTGCAAGAAAATCCCAGTAGATAAGAAAAAAAATCCCAGAAAATCAGAAGTTAAATAGCATTTCTTCCCCATTCTGATCCTCAGTCTGAGCTTCATTAGATCACCTTGACCACATGAAATGAAGTTGATGATAAAATATGATTCGATATTTACTTTAATGTGCAGCTGAACACATGTACCTAATAAAGTGGCCGTATCGTGCAAATATAATTTCCAAACATCGCTTTTAATTACTAAGTAAATACATATGGGATATATACAAATTCTGTTATGCATTAAATAATGTACTAACACTTAAGGGTTGCAAATAGTATCAGACACACTACAAAAATCATCTAAAAAGCTTCTGTATATTTTGAAACACCACAAACAGCCCATATATATGCATGAAGTACAAAAAAAGATGGTCAGATGATTCACAGCCAGGTGAACCCGCATAAGCTTATGGAGGATTAGACGTGCTCAACCTCAAAGCACTGCCCTAAAATGGCTTTGAACTTCAGCTGTAACCGAGTGGTCTGACACCACTCTAAAACACACAGAGGCTTCGTCTGAGGGAGTTTTATAAACAGTGAGATGCAGCACGTCTTCAATTCTTCAACCCCATGATTATCGAAGGGTCACTGCACTGGTTTATTATTTATCTCAGTATTACATGCCATTTTAAATAGCATGTTTGGACTCTGCATAGCTAACATGCTGCATGGACTGAAACACTGTGTGATAACATATCACAGCATATAGGAAAACACTAATATCAACTGGATTATCCATCCATCCTACAGTGATCAAACACTCTGCATAACAATCTCTATAAAAGATTATTAAACTACTGTATATCAATGATCACAGACTATGAAACCACAGGAATGTTTATATGCTACTGCACTTTGTGATCTACTGTGCAATTATTATTGTGCGTGTCATTTCTTGTAGTGCTGCTACACTGCACAGCTGGACACACAAAAAAAACAGTCTGATCACAGAATGAAAAAGTAGGTGTTTTGGTTACATTCCATATTTTGTGCACATATCAAGTTATATCTTTGTTTATTCTGCATCTCATCATATTGTAATACAGCTGTAATGTTTTTCTGTGCATGTTTTTCAGTGTATTCTGATTATTATTAGAGCAATAATAATGCTATAAACTCATTATACAAAATCAGTCAAACGTCATTCAGTGTGTAAAAAAACAGAAAATACACAAATATTGGGTGAGAAATAAAAGCTCTAATGTAATGAATAGTGATTTTACATTTTTATATATTGCTAATGTCCTTCAAAACACTAGGTTTTACTCATTTGTCAGTAGGATGTTAATTAATTAATTCATTTTCCTTCGGCTTAGTCCCTTTATTCATCAGGGGTCACCACAATGGAATGAACCGCCAACTTATTCAGCAGATGTTTTACACAGCGATGCCCTTCGAGCTGCAACCCAGTACCGGGAAACATCCATACACACTCATTCACTATGATCAATTTAGTTTATTCAATTCACCTATAGCGCATGTCCTTGGATTGTGGGGGAAACCTGGAGGAAACCCACACCAACATGGGGAGAACATACAAACTCCACACAGAAATGCCACCTGGTCCAGCCGGGACTCGAACCAGCGACCTTCTTGCTGTAAGGCGACAGTGCTAACCACTGAGCCACAGTGTCGCCCTTCAGCAGGATGTTCTTAATCAAATCAAATATAATTAAATTTAGTATGATCACATGATTTAAATAAGTAAAGGTCCAAATAAATGTTTTTATCTCTGAATGAGGATGGAAATTTATTTCACCTATATTTTTATATTTGTATTTCACAAAAGCTATGTGAAACATTAAAAAGGCACATGCTTTTAATATGCTGTCTATGTACTGTATATAAAATCACAATTTGGTGTGCATATTGAAATTAAATATTTAGTTTTTGACCCACATACATTTGAATTTGAAATTTTCACAGTCAGGGGAAAAACAATAAATCATGAACATTTAATTTGTCAACTATCCAGGCCATGAAATGTGGAAAGTTGTTAATGAACATCACGATTAAATTCCTTATAAAAAACAGTTTTTATAGAAGAATGTTGATGGTAACAGTGTTTATAATCTGTTATAAAAATATGTATTTTGCCTCTCCCCTTTAAGCTTTTGGAGCTCATGCTGGTCTTGACAAGTGCTTGTAAGGGTTGTTAAATGTTTTGGATTGCTGAGCAATTTTCTGAAGCAACCTCACAAAATATGTGGGCTCCTTTTCAGCTTTGTGGCCTTTTTTCGTATCAGAATGTTCTCAAGCATGCAAAATGAAAAAAAAAAAAAAATGCATACAATTTTGCTTGTGGAACAGCTAGCAATGCAAAAAAAAAAAAAAAAAAAAAAAAAATCACAAATAGGGCAGTGTGTGTGTATATATAAAGGCTTGTGAGAATGGAATGCATGTTGATGTGTTTGATCATGTCTGATTTTATATCTGCTACAATGATGCTATTTATGATAAAAACATCTCTTGAGATAATTAATCTACATGGTGATGGTTTGAAAGTTTATTTTTGTGTATGTGCAAATGTGATAATTTTATGATTTTAAGTTAATTTTTGGCTCATGTCTTCATTAAGTGTAATACGGTCTGCTCATCAGATGCTTTTCTGTCTCTTGTTTTAAAAGGACAGAAAACAAGCCAAATTTATTTAGTAAAAAAAAGATGATATGGAGGTTTAGTTTCATCTGAACATCATCTATCATACAAGTGAATACCAATTTAAAACACATTTGTTTAAAATGTATTAAAACATTTTTTATGGAATTCCTCAAAGCTGGATTTCAACATAAAACAATTTTGTTGCTGCTTTAACACTATAGACGTAAAAAAAAAAAAACATGCTGGTCCAAGATATATAGCACACAACAAGGAAGGTAATAAATCTGTCATGTTATAATAAAGTGCTCTATCATATCCCTGACCATCCCGTAGCACAGGGTGTAAACACGTGACACTGTAAAAGTCTATCTATGTGACCTCTGACCTAGCAGTGTGCAGAGATTAATAACTGTAGTCAGACAAATTTCAAATTAAATATTGGCCCACTATTCCAGTCCCATCTCACTGAACCATGGATTCTGCAAGACCCATGAAAGTGTCCTGTAGACATGGGCCGGTGTAAGATTCCTTAGATATGGATATTAGATATATAATAATATCACAATTCCACGGTATAGTGATTACTGCTGTAAAATAAGTTCTTTTTAAATATCCGGGTAAAAAAAACAACAACTGTTTTCCCCATTGAGCACTGTGGAGAGGTGAGCATGATCAAACACCCAATGAGGGGGGAGAGCATGCTCAGAGCCCAGCGGCTAGTCAGCGGGCCAATCAGAAATAATAAATAACACCTGTTTATTGTAGTGATTGGACTGGAGAGACACCCTTCTTAAGGAGAAGAGAAGGGGCAGCCAGGAGAAGAGAGAGCAAGCACACACACACAGCTACGCGTGTTGTGCAATTTAAAAATAAAAGAAATTTGCTTACCTGAATCGCCGACCCTGTCTTCTTCTTCCCACAACAACAACGAACAATATTACAAGCACAATATATTTTATTTTAAGAAACATTTAAAATATTTTGGAACAGTAAACATGTCACTTTACCAAACCGCGGTAAACCTTGAAACCGGTCATCGTCCCATGCCTACCTGTACTATCTGTTACAAAGACATGTGGGGCGTTTGCACTGAAGGTACTTTTTCTTAGTTCCTAGCGCTACAGTTTTGCCGGAAATACTCATGTTTGCCAAAAAGGAACTAGTAATGATTTTAGTTTTAGGATTGCCATTTGGGGGAACTTATTTACCTTAAATTTCTCTTAGATTAGAGAGTCTAATCTAATCATTCTGAAAGCAACAAGGAAAATGGTGCGGGGGATATTAATTCTCTGGGAACTGGTGGCTAGTTCCTGTAACTGAGTTCCAGTATAACTGTTCATGGTGTGAAATCCTGTAGGTTTCAAAATCAGGCCACCATGGATTTGGCCCAGGAGATGCTCAACTGGAGTGAGATCTGAGGAATTTGGTGGGCCAGAGCAATACTCCATCACATTCTTTAAACCACTCCTGAACAATGTGTACAGTGTGCATTACTCTATCTTGCTGCAAGAGTGTATGGTTTGGAACTAGTTCGCATGTCAAATTTACGTTGACGTGAATTACCAGATTCAGGATTTTCCAGCTAAACATTGCCCATAACATCACAGTCCCTCCACCATCTTGTCATTGTCTGCAGTGCATCCTGAAGTCATTATTTCCTCAAGTAAAAACCTCATTGGTCCAGTTCATTCATTCATTTTCTTTTCGGCTTAGTCCCTTTATTAACATTGGTCCAGTTGACTTTCTTAAAATTCTCAGAAGGTCCAGTTCAGATGCTCAAATCCCCATTGTAGGTTGGACAGAGGTCACATTGGAGGCTTGATTGGTCTGCAGCTACAGTATGCTTCCAGACAAAGCAGAGTGTGATGCCCTCATGGATTGATGAGCCTTTGTTTCATTGTGGTTTGCAGCTACTTGAACCACTGTTGGTAAATTCTCACCACTTCTGACTAGTTGCCTTGCAATCATAATTTGGCCTTAATCAGAATGGCTCAGATGTTAATTACTTCCTAATTCTTTCTTTAACTTTTATTCAAATGATGAGTTAACTCTTGTTACAGATGCTGGTGCCAAATCTGGTACTGCTGGTGCTGGTGTTTGCCAAATGGGCTGAGCCATACATAACCCAATACAGAGATGCAGAGCAAGACCCATATGAACCCAAGGACAATCGGAGATCCACAGAATACTACAGAGATGGCAGGTACTATTACTGATCAATCAATCAATCTATCTATCTATCTATCTATCTATCTATCTATCTATCTATCTATC
>CAIGQV010017602.1:12076746-12111906 GCA_903798115.1 Danio jaintianensis | reverse complement strand
ATCTATCTATCTATCTATCTATCTATCTATCTATCTATCTATCTATCTATCTATCTATCTATCTATCTATCTATCTATCTATCTATCTGTTAATATTTCCTCTTGTGATTCCAGTGGAACGGAGTGCAGGCGGTGCTGCGATCCTGCAGAAGATCCTCCTCAATTTGCCAGTCCACATGCACAGTACCAAATTGTGCCACAGATAAACATCACTATCCTAAAAGGTACAAAATATGTCCAAATCTGCTTTGGATTTTCAACTTTGGGGACAAAAACACAAGTCAATTCCTTGCATTTTAAGAATTATTGTGGTATAAAAGCTTCCATTTACAGAATGACTCTCTTAAATCTCTTTGATTGTATATAGCTGTTTGGATTAACACCAGTCTTAGCTGAATATCTCAGTGTCTGTGAATGGCATGGGCCAATGGTTAATCACAGGCTGCTTCAGCGGTTAGGAAAACATGCACCAAAAAGGACGAAGTCACCACAGAAAGTGACTTTGTGGGCCAAACTGTCACAAACAACAGATGAAATATTGCAGTGAGATTGGCGCCATCTTCTACACAACACTCTGATCTTCACTCGACACAAACATGACTGTTATGTCATTTGGGAGTCATCATTCTTAAAAATTTGATGTCCAATTAAAACACCCTCTAAATTGGGATCTGAACATAAAGTTTCAGGAAGCGAGGCGTTATAAATTATAGATTTGGAATGCGAAAGATCCTTAATGATGCTAACTAAAACTTTAAACCATTCCTTCCCTTACAGGGGAGAAAGGAGACACAGGAGAGCGAGGGCTCCACGGGAAATCTGGCACATCAGGAAAAAATGGACCCCGAGGGCCCCATGGTGTAAAGGGAACCAAAGGCAGCGTCGGTGCCACTGGTGAATCCTGTAAATCGTACTACGCTGCATTCTCTGTGGGCCGCAAGAAAGCCCTGCACAGTAACGATTACTACCAGACCATGATCTTCGACACTGAGTTTGTCAACCTGTATGGCCACTTCAACATGTTCACTGGCAAGTTCTTCTGCTATGTCCCTGGCATCTATTTCTTCAGTCTAAACGCGCACAGTTGGAACCAGAAGGAAACTTATTTGCACCTGATGAAGAATGAGCAGGAGATGGCCATCCTGTACGCTCAGCCCAGCGATCGCTCCATCATGCAAAGCCAGAGCCTCATGCTGGAGCTGGAGAGGGACGACCAGGTTTGGGTTCGACTCTTTAAGGGCGAGAGAGAGAACGCTGTGTTCAGTGATGACTTTGACACCTACATCACGTTTAGTGGTTACCTTGTCAAGGCAAAATCAGAAGGCTGAGAAGAGCAAAATCTATGGACAGCAAAGATTTGTTTAATTCTTGTTATTCATTCTATTGTATTTTTGAATAATCTTGGCATCTGAGGAGAAAGCTTGGTTTATGATCCAGTATTAGAATGTCACATGTATCTGACCTTTTTTTTTTTTTTACTGTGAGAGTGGTGCTTTTGGTTATTGCTGAAGGTTATTGTACTATCACATTTAAAACAATCCAAATCCAAGTTTACAGTAAGTTCAAAGACAATAGTACATACAGTACTGTGCATACATGGGTAAAAGTTGAAAATGTGAGTGAGTTCAAGCATCAAAACAATGTGTAATATAGCTTTTTTTCATAGCTTTTTTTAAATGGAAAATAATTATTATAGAACAAAAATGTCATTCAGTATATATATTTTTCTTTTTCAAATATTTCCCAAATGATGTTTAACAGAGAAAGGAATTTTTCACAGTAATTCCTAAAATATCTTTTCCTAATTATTTGTGTTATTTCTGCAAGAATAAAAGCAGCTTTTATAAAAAAAAAAGAAAAGAAAAACATTTTAAGGTCAATATTAGCTCCCTTAGGCAATATTTTTTTAAATATTTTTTTTGATTGTATACAGAACAAACCACTGTTATACAATTACTTGCCTAATTACCCTAACTTGCCTAATTAACCTAGCTAAGCCTTTAAATTGCACTTTAAGCTGAATACTAGTATCTTGAAAAATATCTAGTAAAATGTTATGTACTGTCATCATGACAAAGATAAAAGAAATCAGTTATTAGAAATTAGTTATTCAAACTATAATGTTTAGAAATGTGTTGAATAAATCTTATTTCCGTAAAACAAATATTGGGCAGAAAATATACAGCTAATAATTTTAAGGGGCGACACAGTGGCGCAGTGGGTAGCGCTGTCGCCTCACAGCAAGAAGGTCGCTTGTTCAGTTGACATTTCTGTGTGTTTGCATGTTCTCCCTGTGTTCGCGTGGGTTCCCCTGGGTGCTCCGGTTTCCCCCACAATTGGGTAAGCTAAATTGACCGTAGTGTATGTGTGTATGTCCTGGTCCTCCAGGTTGGGGGTTAAGCGTTGGGATAAAAACTCACCTCATAAAACTAGATGTTACGAAACACCAATATGGTGCGGCTAAATATAAACTTCGATATAAAATGGCCCTTGGAGTAAGTAAGAGTCAGTAAGTAATAATTCTGACTTCATCTCTTGTTGGGAATATTTTGAACATGAATAATTTGATGACACACTAAAAACTATATTTATGGCTCTCACTATGTCTGAGAAAATTAAATAATAAAACAAATTTTACTAATTATATTTTTACACTTTGCTACATTCTTTAAAAAAAACATCTGCTCCTATAAATGGCAGTGGACAACCTACACATTGACATTTAATGTTCACCCAAATATTTCAAACATTATAGAACACAATCTATTTGCATTATGCTTTTTATGTATATAAAATCACTTTTGTAAATTTAATTTGATGAAGACATCAGAATGGGATGTCTCGTCTCTGACATATATGCAGTAATTTGATTAGATATTTTTCACAAGAGTTTACTGTATATTAATGGGTTCCTTTTCTTTTTAACAAATTACTTGAAATCATTGTATTAAATCTAGCTATAAAAAAGGTCTCAAACAAAGAGAAAGTAGTGCTACAAGAAAGTGGTATTACATAAAGTATTATAATTTAGGATTCATTTAAGAAGCAAAATTGTTTCAGGCAAAACATGATGCAGTATCATCATTTCAGAAAAGCTGATAATATAAAGTACTGTAACTTGTTAGATTAAAAAAAGGCCATGAAAGTCAAATATTTTGGTGAATAACTAATTTACAGTATAGGCATATTATACAATGAGAAAATGTACGCACCTCTAAGACTTCATAGTCAATATTGTGGATTTATAGAGCAAACTATTATACATTATAAATTAATCCCATATGTGTTTTGCTTTGTAAAAATATTTTCCAAAGAAATGGTCACAATGTAAAAAAAAGAATAAGAACTGGACAGTTAGCTCTTAACCAAAGCTCAATATTTTAAAGCTTTTGGACGAACCAGGTTACTGAGGTGAACAACTTATATATAAACGTATAAAAAAATAGCGAAAAAAACTCTAACTAACAGGTTTTACATTTATGATTATTATTGTTAATTTGTAAATCTTATGTCAGTTTTGTCAGACAAAATTGTTCATTAAATGTTAAAAATGAATGTTGATTAAATGGTGCTTTAAAACAGGTTCAACAAGATGCGTAAGTCCTATTGCTTGCTCATCCATTATTATTGTTTGTGTGTGTTTTTCTTTGAATTTTATTTGTGCATCAAATACATGAATAAAAATAATCCATGCCATTTTTCATTTTCTTTAGACAGACTGCTGCAATGCTCCTCAAACTTACATTGATGATATATAAACTGTTTTAAATGAATTTGTTGAATAATAGACACATATAGAGCATTAAGAGCGTCATCCCTACAATAGCATCACAGTACAGTAACATACAACTTACATCAGTCAAACTGACTAAAAATATTACGTTAACTTAACATTAACTTTGCATAACTAAACTGATTAACCCATTAAAATAAGTTAAAGTAACATAAAAATTTAACATTTGTCATGTAGATAGAAGAAAGAAGTTTAAACACCACCAGAGTAAATCTGGGTAGCATTAAAGCCATTCTGTGTAAAAACAGAGGGAAGTACAGATTTAGTTAAGTTATGTTGCCCTGTTGGATTTTGTGATCTTGGTGTATTTCTGCAGCTGTTGATATCAGAATTTTAGTGTGTATATTTTTTTGGGAGGATATTGAAATTGTGTTACATTAAAGCGAGTCTGTGTGGAAAAGAGAGGCGTAACGGAATCTGTTAAAATAAGATGCTGTTATTTTTTGTGAAATAAAAGAGAAAGTTAAATGTCGTCAGACTGAATTCGCGTAACTTTAAAGTCAGTCTGTGTAAAACAGGTGAATTAATGGATTTTTGTAACCTGTAGGGTGCCTTGTCGGATTTGGCGATCCTGCTGTGTCTCTGCAGCTGTTCACATTTCTGATCAAAGAGAGAAAACACATGAGAATAGACTTCACCAGAGAACATCTAGGTTTAAAAAAAGTCAATCTGTGTAAAAGAGAGAGGAAACCTGTTACGCTGCTGTTGTCAAATTGACCTGCTGTACAGTATGTATGACTATCGATTCACATCAAATCATAATACACTCTTAGACATAAAACAGGATGTCACACATTACCAAAATGAGTTTGGGTAACATTAAAGCTGTTCCATGTGAAACAGGTGCAGTAACAAGCTTTGGTCGTGTTACACTACCTTGGTGATTGTTTGTTTTGTTATTTCCCCTCACATTCATGCCTCTGCAATCTCTTTTTATACCAAAATAGCTACTTGTCCCCATCTAGTGGTATAGTTTAAAAGGACTTGAAAATGACACCATATACTCAAACTTCAAACCCAATCTTTCTTACGGATAAAAGAAAATATTTAGAGAAATGTCTCAGTTTTTTGAGTGAATACAACGAAAGTCAAGACTGTTTCACCAACATTCTTCAAAATATCTTCCCTGCCACAATATACAGTAGTAGGCATTCATTTTTGAGCAAAGTAAACGTTTAATAGCGAATGATCTTAAAACAGAAATGTAAAGACATTTAGCTGATAATTTAAAATCGTTTTATTTCTAATATGTGGAATTGCTTGTACGTGATTTGTACTACCATACAGTGAAATTAAATATATTTAATTGGGACCATCAATTGCACTGACCTTTAAAACGTACATTTGATAGCATTGAACACAGTTCAAGTTTAAAGCAATACTAAAATGTCTGATTAGAAGAATAGAGAATACGACACAATGACATACGATACAATTTTTTATTAAACTTTCCTGGCCTTTTTGGAATTGCCAGTATAAATCACCACTTTCCCTTTATATAAAACAGAAGCTTGAAAATCCTTTTTTGGGGGGGGTTTATAGGGGAAAGAAAATATGGGCACTGGAATGACACCGGGGATGAGTAAATGATGACAAAATGCTCATTTTTGGCCAATCTATTCCTAAACATTCAGCAGCAGCAGCAACTTCTGGCCTGTCTGCGGAATCAGTTTTGCAATTTTGTCTCCGTTTTGTGATTAGACTTGATAAGTGTTCTCCATTTTCCACAGATTTATCTCCCAGCCTGGATCAAATCCTGTTCTCAGTATAAATGAGAGTCGCAGAATCTCCAGCAGCACTCAATTCTTCTGGAAACCTTTTACTTTTACAATCTAACTTGCTGATGGCAAAGCACTTTACATAATTAATTACAGTTTATAGTGTACACAACTGTTTAATTCTTTCTTTTTTCTGAATAAATAAGTGTTCAGGATACTTTCGATCGCTGTCCGTCCTGGAATTTATGCGGTGATTCAAAACGAATATACTTAATTTGAGATAATGATCTAAAGACGTCCCAGAAAAATGACTGTATCACAGTCAGCAGTCACCCAAGAAAGACCCAATAGAGATGGCTTTAAATTCAGTTTTCAGTCTAGTCAACGGCAAGGCTATTTTGTCTACAAAAACTATAGTCATCAGGTCCTATAGATTGCAGCTATAAAAATGCATCGACAAGGCAATGGATTCAAAGTTTGTCACGGCCATTAAAGAGCACTGGGTTAAAATGCTGAGGATGTGTGCTGCTCTTGTGATGGCTCTTTATCTGGATGGGCCATCAGATGCTGTGGAGAGGAGGAGGCTGTTTACTCAGCAGGCGCACGCTCTTTCTGTGCACTCAACTGAACAGCCCACTTGCTTTCGCTTTCAAAGTGCTTTCAAGGTGTCATCCGAGAGTGATTTTCTTTTAAGCCGGTTAAGCTAACACTAACACAGTGTGTCACAGTTTCAATGCGTGAGACAAAAGCCGCAACGGTGCATTTGATAGTGAGTGGACATTAGGTTTTATACTATTATGAAAATTTTTTTTCCCTTTGTTTTTTTTTTATGTGTTAACTTCATTATTTGTGCAATTCTGATTTTCCGCTATACTATTAATTTTTGTCACACTATTATCTTGTTTGCTTATATTACTAGTTTGAGTTCTCTCATTTAGTTTACTACTGTATCTAGAATTGTCATGTATTAATTGTGTTTTTATTGACAATGAGTGAACAGCTTGTAATAAAACCAAAGAGACATTCCCCATTTATGAAAGGCTATAAACACGTTGCAAAATAGGCTGTGCACTTTAATGAATTACAATTTAAAGTGTGTACAACATTTTAATTCTTTCTTTTTCAGAATCAAAATCAGAAGCAGCTTTATTGCCAGGTATGTTTACACAGGGATTTGTTTTCCTGACAGAAGTTTCCACAGTGCAACAGAATAACAGTGCCAGGACAAAAACACAGATAATAAGGGAATTAAAAAATAAGAAGTAAATAGAGAATAAAAATATGCAAATTGACAAATGTTTGTAGAGGTATATTACTGTAGTTATATGTGCCAATTGAAATGTAAACGTGTATGTTGTTAAATAAGTGTATATGTGTATAAATAGTGTTGTTTGTTCTGTGTTTCTGAGTAAATAAGTGTATGGGATATTTTCGACTGCTATCTGTGAAGGTATGTAAGAGGTCATTCAAAATGCATACACGTAATTTGATAAATTTTTGGACTATTTTACTGGCAGCCCAAATTTAGCCTTGTTTTATTCAAGTCGTCTATTAGATGTCTATTAAACACATAATTGCTTAGTGGATAGCTACATTTTAAACCCACACTGTGCCACACTGTAGACCAGGTGTCAAAGTCAGTTCCTGGAGGGCCGCAGCTCTGCACAGTTTAGTTCCAACCCTAATAAAACACACCTGATTAAAGTAATTGAGTGCTTCAGGCTTGTTTGATACCTACAGATAGGTATGTTGAAGCAGGGTTGGAACTAAACTGCAGGCCTGCGGCGCCTCCAGGAATTGAGTTTGACACCCGTGCTGTAGACATTTGGTATGCCAATGCGGTTTTAACAGCGCAAAAGCAGCACTAACACTGCACAGGAGCAGATTCTTTTTTTTGTTTGTATGCTCATCCAATCAATGACACCGACAGCACAAACATTAAAATAAAATAAGGATATTAACTCAGAGTTTAAGATTGTACAGTATAAAACATGAGTGTGTAAAAGTGTGAAGTGCTCAAATGAATAAATACTACAAAATAAATATATAATACAACTCCAAATCAGAAAAAGTTGGGACAGTATGTAAAACGCAAATAAAAAAAAAGTGATTTCTAAATTTACTTTGACTTCTATTTCATTGCAGACAATACAACAAACATTATTTAATGTCTTCCTCATGATGTTTTAATAAATTTTTTAAAAATAAACACATTCCAATTTTAGTTCTTGCAACACATTTTTAAAAAAAGTTGGAAAAGTAAAGCATTTACCACTTTGTAATGTTGCCATTCCTTTTCACAACACTTAAAAGATGTTTAGGGACTGAAGACACCAAGTGATGAAGTGTTTCAGGTGTAATTTTGTCCCATTCTTCCTGCAAACAAGTCTTAAGATGGACAACAGTATGGGGTCTTCGTTGTCGCATTTTTCACTTCGCAATGCGCCACACATTCTCTATTGGAGACAGTTCGGGACTGCAGGCAGGCCAGTCAAGTGCCTGTACTCTTTTCCTCCACAGCCAGGACTTTGTAATGTGTGCAGAATGTGGTTTTGCATTGTTTTGATGAAATATGCATGGGCGTCCCTGGAAAAGAAGGCAGCATGTTGTGCTCCAAAGTCTCCATGTACTTTCAGCATTAATGGTGCCATCACAGAAGTGCAAGTTACCTTTGCCAAGGGCACTGACACAACCCCATACCACGACAGACCCTGGCTTTTGGATTTGTTGCTGGTAACAGTTGGTCCTTTTCTTCTTTGGTCTGGAGCACGCAACATCCATTTCTCCCCAAAAATACCTGAAATACTGATTCATCTGACCACAGTACACTTTTCCACTGTCTGATGGTCCATCCCAGATGCCTCTGACCCTAGAGAAGTAGACAATGCTTTTGGACACTGTTAACACA
The DNA here is from genome assembly GCA_903798115.1 of Danio jaintianensis. Lineage (NCBI taxonomy): Eukaryota > Metazoa > Chordata > Actinopteri > Cypriniformes > Danionidae > Danio > Danio jaintianensis. The sequence continues at coordinate 12,103,487 of CAIGQV010017602.1, read as the reverse complement.
GGGCTTCCTTTTGGCACAGTACAGTTTTAACTGGCATTTGTGGATGGAACTACATATTGTGGTACTTTTGACAAAGTAGTCCTGAGCCCATGTGGTGATATCGCTTATAGATGAATGACGATTCTTGATGAAATGCCGCCTGAGGGACCAGACATTACGTTAGTTCAGCTTAGGTTTGCGCCCTTGTCCCTTACGCACTGAAATTCCTCCAGATTCCTTGAATCTTTTAATTATGTTATGCACTGTTGAAGGTGAATTATCCAAATGTCTTCCTATCTTTCTTTGAGGAACATTGTTTTTAAACATTTCAATAATTTTCTCAGGAATTTTTGGCAAACCGGCGATCCACGGCCCATCTTTTCTCCTAAAAGACTAGACCTTTATTGGATGCTGCTTTTGTATCAAATCATAATTACAATCACCTGTTGACATCACCTGTTTCAAATCACATCATTATTTAACCAATTTACCTGATTACTAGCCCTAAACTGCTCCTGTTTCAACTTTTTTTTAAATGTGTTGCAAGAAACAAAATTGAAATACGTGTTTCAAAAAAAAAAAAAAAAAAATCATGAGGAAGACATTAAATAATGTTTGTTGTATTGTCTGCAATGAAATACAAGTCAAAGTAAATTTAGAATTCACTACTTTCTTTTTTTATTTGCGTTTTCCATACTTTTTTCTGATTAGGGGTTGTAAATGATATAAATAAATGATGCATAGAAAAAAGAAGTGAGTATTGACAAAAGAGAGGAAATGAGGAGAGAAAGAAAAGAATGCATGATTTAAAAGAAAGCGAGAAAGACGAATAGAACGTGTAAGAGTGTCTGGGGAAAGAGAAAGACGGTAAGGGAGAGGGATTGGTCATAAGATGTGGAGCAGTGATAGTGGAGAGCTCATGCTCATCCAGCACTATGGTCCGGCAGATTTATGTTTGGCTCTTGGACTTGGCTCCTTTACTATCCTCTCAAATTAGATTTTCAGCGTAAGTCCTGGAGCTCTGCCATCAAGCCACTAGCAGAAACGAGGAGCAAATATTACATAAGCAAGAAGAAAAAAAAAAAAAGACAAGGTTTTTGTCTACTTTACGCCTTTTGCCGCCTTAAAGATATGCAAAATGATTTATAACGCTTTTATCAGCAAGCCAAGACCACAGAAGGATAAATAATAATAAAAAAGGATTACAAACCTTCAAGTAATTAACACAGCTATGAGGAAAGCTCTGAGCCAAGCAGAATCCAAAATCAGAGAGAAATGCCCAGGAAGAAAAAAAAGAAAAAGTGTGGTTTGGCTGGAGCAAGTTTGAGATTAAGCAGCCAGATATCACTGGCTCGGACAGAAATTCTAAATCCACCGTGCATTTGTGGCCATGTGGCTTTGTATCTTTGTATCTCGCCAGGTCATCATTGTAAATAAGAGCTGGTTCCTAATTAATTAGGCAATTAGAATGGAGGTTAAATACTATAGATAAATGTGAAGGGTTGATGTGGTGTCCACCGATCCTGGATCTGAGATCAAGTAGACATTTAGCAGATGCTTTTAACCAAAATGACTTATAGCACACATCACGGTGAGAATTACTTGACACAACTTGTGGCTAAAAGTAAAGTTTGCTTTAAAATGAGAATTTAAAGTCATCATTTAATCACTCAGGTGCCTTTCAAATACTGTATGACTGACTTTTTTCTGTGGAATATAAATCATTCGTCTTCATGCTGAGTTTTTCCATTTAAGTAAAAGAGGACTGGGGCAGACAAGTTTCAAAAAGAGGAGAAAAGCTCCATGAAATAGACTATACAGCTCATGCATTATATATTCACAATATATTGAAGTCATAAGATAACTGTGTGTGATGAACCAACCAACATAAACAGCATGAGAATTATCAGTGTTGCAAACATTACGTCAAAACCTGGAAGACTAATAATTTGCAGAAGTTGCACCAATATTTTTCTAGTGGATTTCTAATGTCTAAAGTCTGTAATAATGTAGCATAGCCTGTCATGGTAAATAATACTTTAATTATTACGGTAAGTGATTTAACACCATCATTTTAACACCATTTATGCTACCGCATAATGATTATACAACAGAATAATAATGCAAATGAAAAAAGACTGGACTAAAACTTCTCATTCTTAAAGATATTTAAATATTCAATATGCTGACATTGGGGGTGTAGAATGTAAATGTTACTGTAAAATGGCTTTAATGTTATTTGTGAATGTGTGCCATTTTGCTTTGTCACTTTTATGAAATACTTTCAAAACAGAATTTATTTGGAAAACTTGATCCAAACCATCAGTAGTTTTCAGGAAAATTCATCTTTTCTTCAGATGCCTGTGAGAATTGAATAAAATAGTTCCTTGTCTCCTTCTACAGAGATTTTATATAAAATGATGGGTGATACATATATTGTCATCAAAATTGATTGAGGACATGTTCATGTATTCCACAATAAGTCGAAATATTGATTATTGTGACAGGCTTACACAGTCAGTTGCACACACTCGTGCTGAAAGTGTATGTTTCATGTAAGTTACTACATAAATTGGGGTTGTGAGTGTGGGCAGATTTCATTTTACAACAAAACGTCTTCTATGAAATTTTTTAGGGGTATAATTTGATGAATGCAATTTTAAATATAATAGAATTTGTTTGAAAGTGAATTATTTTTTTATTAAAATACTCTAAAGTGTCACTTCTGATCAATTGAATTATTTATTTATTACTTAATTATATACTTTTTATATATTATATATAATATAAGGGCGACGCGGTGGCGCAGTGGGTAGCACGTTCGCCTCACAGCAAGAAGGTCGCTGGTTCGAGCCTCGGACCTCGGATATAATTATACATTACTTAATTAATTATATATTACTAAATAATTAATACATTATTTATTTATTCATTCATTCATTTTCTTTTCGGCTTAGTCCCTTTATTAATCTGGGGTCGCCACAGCGGGATGAACCGCCAACTTATCCAGCATATGTTTTATGCAGCGGATGCCCTTCCAGCTGCAACCCATCACTGGGAAACATTCATACACACTCATTCACACACATACACTACGGACAATTTTAGCTTACCCAATTCACCTATACCGCATGTCTTTGGACTTGTGGGGGAAACCGGAGCACCCGGAGGAAACCCACGCGAACACGGGGAGAACATGCAAACTCCACACAGAAATGCCAACTGACCCAGCCGAGGCTCGAACCAGCGACCTTCTTGCTGTGAGGCGAACGTGCTACCCACTGCGCCACCGCGTCGCCCTATTATTTATTTATTTATTCCTAAAATAGATATTTTTTTATATTTTAAGTGGTCAGAATTTGTAATCATAAATTACATCTCATTTTGGCATCTGATTTGGTTTCCATAAAAAAATCTTTTTGTTTTGTTTTACGAGGTCTCCATATTGATATCAGAAAGACTTGAGATAGTAGTGGAATTTACCTACCGGAGAAGTCTATTTAGCACTGACAATGCAGCAAGCAAGGATATTAATGCATGTCCTGATAAGGCTTAAAGCTTATTAGACAGATTTTTATGTATCTATAAATCAAAACGATACAGCCTATGAACAAAACTAGACTGTACACATAACAGCAATTTTGAGTCATTGTTGTATGGCTCTGAATGAAATGAGAAAACTAGATGTCTTCCAAAACTCAATTTGTCTAGATCTCAATTTCTTCTAAAATATAATTCAATTCAATTCAACTGAAGTTTACTTGTATAGCATTAATACACAATAATTATTGTTACAAACGGTGCATGTTATTACATTCAAAAACAAAAGGAGAAAACAAGTTAAGGTGTTGTGTACTGAATATGGTGAACACTACAGTTATCAAACATATGCTGAAAGTAGTTAATCTGCACTTTTTAAAGACGCGATATATCTATAATTTGAAAAATGAATCATTACAATAATTAATACCATAATTTTGTATATTTTTCAATAAAATATAGAAATCATTTGTATATTGTCTAAGAAAAATGTGAATTTAAAATGCCATAGTGTGGTGGTTGAGAACAAACGTTGACAATTAAGATGGCTTGGGCGAGAGAAGAAAAAAGACCAAAGTCTACCTGGGGGAGGACAGTACATCAGGCTGGTAGATACACCACCTCACTTTCTTAAAAAGAAATAAATGACTAAATCACACAGAAAACAGTTCATTGTGGAGGTGTGATTTTCCCTTTGCGGGGATCTTGCTGCAAATACAAGTCAAAAGTTTGTCCAAACAAGACGATTGAGTGAGTATAGCACTGGAAGCTTTACACACAAAAAAGGTTCAATAATCCATGAAGAAAAACATCTTTAGGTGAAGCACATCCTTAAATCCCAAAGTTCCTCTCTTTTCAATTCCAAAGACCACAAAACACGTAAGCTAAAACTTTTGGAAACATTCACAGCCAATCTCCATTGGGTCCGCTCTGATGCAAGCTGTTTGCTCAGTCAGAACTCTTAAAAAAAAAAAAAGTAATGTACTCTGTTTTGTGTATTTGTTTGACATATGCATTGTTATGTTTGCTGATTTCCCTCCAGTCATCTGAGATCACCCAGCATGTCTCGTCTGGTTTCTATCGCTAGTTTTCTCTCTGACACAGGGGTCTGCTTTTTTCCGCTAGTCCCCTTTCTCCTTGCACTCTGCTTGACAGGCCGTGTTGTCTGTAAATGACCTCTTTTGCCTCTTCACTTCATTGCCAAACTTGCTCTATGAGTCTCTCCATCTCTCGCAGGCTTTACGGCTGCCATTGAGAGACAAAGGGGGAAAAGCAGAGGAAAATAACAGGAAGAGAGAAAGCTAAAAGCTCAGTGCACAAGGTAGCAAAATGGTCCGGCTGTACCCTTTTTCCATCACTCTCCAGCTATATAATAGTCATTACCCTTCCCAAGCCTCTCTTGGAGACAAGCTAAGCACTTTTCAGAAGAGAAAGGACAATTTGTGCTTGCTGTAGTGGCTCACCTGTCTATAGCTAGTCCTTGAAGTCCTTCACTCGTGTGCTACCATCTGTTTTCAGAGGCTGGTGAGTGCCATAAATTCCCAATTTGCTTGGTGAAAATGCAACTGAGAGGACTTGAGCTGCCATAGAAGGTCTGTTGGCCCACCGTGGTGCGCTTCGATCCACCGCCCTGAGAAAGTTTTAATGAAGCGAACGGTTATGGGAAAAGGATCAAATGCAACCAACTTGCTTGTTATGTTAAGTCAGTCTTTGGGGAGCGATTAAGCTTATCTCATGCATTAATTGAAACCAATGTACTGAAGGTAATGAGTCTGTAGTGAATTGCATCAAGAGTCTGATACCATCTCACTTACAATAATTTCTGTCTGGTTGGTTACGGAACAAAACAGACACCTAAACAAAGCTGTAAACCACTGAAAATAGAGAGCATGGTCTACCTACCAAGTGTGTTCAATCCTTCTCCTGTAGAGACAACAAGAATTTAGCTCTAAAATATTTCTACTATAGTAGACCTTAAGCTTGTTCAGATGTGTTTAACTGGGATTAAAACAGCTCAGCTAAACTGTATCTTGGATAATCCTGATCCAAGCAATTCTGTATTCCAAAAGGCGCTAACCTTAAATTCCAGGTACTTTCTCATAAGCATTTGTCTTTAAGACTGTGTTGCCACTATACGCCCACAGGGTGGCAGTCTTGTCTGCTTAAGTCTTTGTAACCACTGGCGCTGCACTTCCAAACTGCTCTCAGTCACGTTTTCAGATGTCTGCTTAATATTTCTCATGTCAGATACCCCATACTCACTTTTGTCCCTTGAGCTTTCCGGAAAGCCTGAAACGGTCTGTATCAATACATGGGTACGCGGTGAAATACACTTATTTCACGTACGTGAACATACACAGCACACGGCACCTTTGTTCTCAGTTTATTCTCTGCTCAATATCAAAAACAATGAAGTCTCAGTGCTGTCAACCCCAGTCAGAATCAAGCCCTCACAAAGATAGATGAGATGGTATTTGATCCCAGAACGTATGTGGTTCAGATATACGCACATGCTCTGCCAGTCTCAGGAGACACCCATAAACATGAGCTTCCAATGAATGTATCGTGCAGATTTGCATGTCATTAATAGCAGTAGACAACTGCGTAAGCTCCTCTTGCGTGTTGCACAATATTTTCCTATTCCTTTAATACGAAAAAGGCATGCGATTTCAAACACATCTGATAGATAACTATGTGCGTTTTAGTGCATCTGAATGCAGTAAGTGACAGGTTCAATTAGGCTGAATTCCCATCTGCCTTTAGGTTTGGGTAAGGAAGCCTATATAAAACGGCCAAGCCACTAGATGCATATTCTGTGTCTGAGGGCCACAAGCAATATAAATTTTTAATCTGACGCACACTTTGAATATGTTGAGGCATATTTATTAGCATATGCCAATATATAATAAATAATCCACCTCTGGAGCCTGCTGGCAACATGAATCTTTAATTGAGAATGTACCTAAATGTACTGCTGCAAATTCTTATGAGATTCATTTTTACATTGGGTTATTAGACATTAAAAGCAGAACTTTAAAGCAGGATGGGATGAGGGAAATCTCTCCTCCACATTGCATAAGGACCACTAATGAAAACAGTCAACATCTTAATATGTGAAACTATCAAAGCGGCAGTGGAAATGTTTGCCTTCTGAGGGGTGGACCATTTGTTTGCTTAAGTCCAGAGATCTTTTACAGGCTATGTAGGTGGTCAGGATGGGACCTGCTATTTATTTACTCTACCACTGATTTTCATTTCAGTTATTCAGGCAGATTTATAATGCTAATTTGTTGGTTGTGTGGGAACTGACGGCTTTGTTGCTACCCGTGGCCTCCCTGCGCAGAAGTTGTCGGATGAACCTTCATGCACGGCCAATCTCTGCCGACAGGACAAGAGAGACAGAGAGTAAATAAGGAATGATTGCAGACCAAAGTGACCCTTGACCTTTCTTATGGTTGCACCCCGATTCAAAGTGGAGAGATGCACTCTCTCCTTTCAGCACAAATAAACGTTAACAGCTGCTCCTTTGAGGGCACTTCTACAGAGAGAAAACTTTTTCTCCACTGGAAATAATTACATTTGGAAAGAACTCCTCTGGTTCCCTTCATTCGATTTTAACATTCCATAGCCCTGTTGCTGAAGTCAACAAATATTTACATTAAAAAGCCATTAGAGGTCCCCTCTGTCTCTTGACAAGATCTCTCCAAGGTGCATTTGGCCGGTTTTCCTGCCCGCACGATTCTCTTTTAATTGCGCACGATTAGAGTCCGGGGACTTTGGGGAGCACGAGGCGACCGTCCTGTGACTATAGGACCATTAAACCTTTATTGGAGGCTTTTTGCTCTATGGTCATGCCCATGTGCGGAGGGATGGCTAGTACACAACCGGGAAGTGTTAAAAGGGGCCTCCCTTTTTTTAATGCACCTTTTATGGGTGTTCAAACAGCAGAATAGGCTCTTGTAATGTGCTTCCCACCCAGATGCCAGCGTTTTGTCCTGTCCCACCGGCCCCTCCCCACCTTACATAGTTCATTAATTGGTCCACTAAAGACTTATCATGTTGGCGCTCGTTTCCGTTCCTCTTGCTTGTGAAAAAAGGCCCCCTCGCCTCAAATTCGGAGGCTCGTCCACCCCTCTTTTTCTCTGTCCCGCAGCAGATGCTACTGTTCTGCCTTACTGGTGAAGGCTTCCAACTTAATTAACACTAAATAATGAAGTGGATAAACACGCCATGCGAGCACATGCGCTCAGCACTCAATCCTGTGCTATGTCTCTACACATTGCCTGACGCCCACGCTCTACAGGAAGATATCAATGACTGTACCAGTCCAATGAGTCACCAACCTGAAACCGTTCAAGCAATTTCATTAATTAACAAGAGAGCAACTGAGTCAGCATGCTGAGTGGATTACTCAAGCCGCACTCTCTTAGACCGTACGGCAGCTGGGTTTTCAAACTTTTGGCCAATGTGCAATATTGATATCTGCTGTTTGTGTGGCATGAAAAAAAGCGCTTGATGAATATTTGTTTTGCATTCAGTCTAGCTCAAAATATCACAGCTCAGGAGTTGGATAATCAGTGTTTGTGTCTGTGGGCTATACAATAAGGACTGCATATGGTCAGGAACATGTCCAGGCAAGGGCTAAAATTAACATCCAGCAAGTGCCAAATGAGAATAAAAAGCAGCACTGGGGAGTAAATAAAACAGTGCTGCTCACAGTTGGCTGGTTACTTTTTTTTTTACTAATTTGGTCACACTTTGGGCTGCACGGTGGCGCAGTGGGTAGCACGTTCGCCTCAGAGCAAGAAGGTCGCTGGTTCGAGCCTTGACTGGGTCAGTTGGCGTTTCTGTGTGGAGTTTGCATGTTCTCCCCGTGTTGGCGTGGGTTTCCTCCGGGTGCTCCGGTTTCCCCCACAAGTCCAAAGACATGCGGTATAGGTGAATTGGGTAGGCTAAATTGTCCGTAGTGTATGTATGTGAATGAGTGTGTATGGATGTTTCCCAGTGATGGGTTGGAGCTGGAAGGGCATCCGCTGTGTAAAACATATGCTGGATAAGTTGGCGGTTCATTCCGCTGTGGCGACCCCAGATTAATAAAGGGACTAAGCCGAAAAGAAAATGAATGAATGGTCACACTTTATTTTAATGTACAATTCATGCTTTTAACAAACCATTAACTAAGACTTTTAGCCTAATAAATTCCTAACTAGCTGCTTATTAATAGTTAGTAAGGCAGTATGTGGGTTTAGCTGTTGGATTAGGGATGTAAAATAAGATCATACTTTTTTAAAAACTAATAAACAGTTAATATCTTAATAACAGGCAAGTAATAAGCCAGCAGTAAATGGTGTGAATTGTTACTTAAACTAAAGTGTTACAAGTAATTCTAATGAAACCTTAGAGTGCAAAATTGTTACAGTTATTCTTAAAAAAAGTAATACAATAAGAAAAGGATTACATAATTCCAGCATTTATGCTCCCTTTAATTTATGCTAATTCAAATGAAATGTATTAGTGTACTAAAAACACCACTGAGAATAAGGGTAATTACAAAATAAATCAATCAATAAAAAAATCCAAACTGATTAGTCATGAAAACTGGCCATTATTGTGAAGAAAATCTAAAATTATGTAAACTCAACTCACATTTCTGCATTCAAAATGTAATTTCCATTTTTCCCACTTGAATTTGGAGTGAAAAATTACCATATTTGTGTGTGATTTACCTACATATGTGATCCAACACACCCCCTGGCTGCTATGTTAAACCCCGACACAAAGAATGTCAGACAATAAAAGCTCATTTAGAGGAAATGAATATATCCTCTGGATCTGAGGTCTCTAATCACTCATGTATAAATGACTCTCTGCCACAAGCCGAGCATGGGAACGAGGGCTTGAGAAAAGGGGGTGGTAAGCATAAAAATCGAGGAAGGGTGGGGGTCTATCACTGTGTCTTCTTCACTATCTCTCCCTGAAGCCTTGTTGTGTGGGCCCGCAAAACACTCTGACAAACACTTCATCACCAGCCCCCTTCCACCCCTCATATGTTCATGTAAAAAAAAAAAAGTAAAGATGAGCTGCTTTCATATGTCTGGTGCAGACACACGGGTGATTATGTGCTAATGTTCCTCGTCCCTGTGCTTTTGTTTTTTTTCTCTCTTTCCAGCAGGATGAATAATGAGCAAGGCTGGCTGTGACGGCATGAAGAAGGTGGTCCACCAGGAGCGCGTGTAATTCTGAGAGTCTGTTATCAAAACACACTGATGTGGGAAGAGATGTGTGGCTGATCTCGGATGGACAGTTTCACCTCCCTACCCAGCAGCCCTGCTTGTGCCCGGCTAATTAATGGAGCCACACTCTTATTTCATGTCAAACACAACCGGTGCAAACCGATTTGGGGCTGCTCTGTGTACTTAAAAGACAGAAATCCCTGTCAGTGTTCTCAGGCTTGGACAAACCCTCACATCTCCATGCACACATGAAGTCATAAAGGTGTCAGGACAAGCTTCTTGTATTTCCTTAAGGGATCTTCAATTCCATTTGAAGCATATTGGGACCTTTATACTAAGAAAGTGAAATACAACTGTTTTGCCATTACTTCTTCAGTGTTACATGGTCCAGTAGAAACAAAATCAAATATGCTAATTTGGTGCTCAGTAAACCTTTCTTATTACTATCACAGCAGAAAGCAGTTGTGCTGCTTAAAGAGTTAGTTGACCCAAAAATAGTTAGACTCTATTTCAGATGTTGCCACAGCGGAATAAACCGACAACTATTCCAGCATATGTTTTACACAGCGTATGCCCTTCCAGCTGCAACCCAGTACTGGGAAACACCCATACACACTCATTTGTACACACACACACTCATACACTATGGCTCTTCAATTCACATATAGCGCATGTCTTTGGACTGTGGGGGAAACCGGAGCACCCGGAGGAAACCCACGCGAACACGGGGAGAACATGCAAACTCCACACAGAAATGCCAATTGACCCAGCCGGGACTTGAATTAGCGACCTTCTTGCTGTGAAGCGACAGTGCTAACCACTGAGCTACCTTGCCGCCCCTTATTCGAAATACAAATTAAGATATTTTAGAGCTCTCTCATCCTCCATAGACAGCAATGGACACAGGAAGAAAAGGAAAACTATCAAAACATTCCATGTGAACATTGGTTTAACTGTAATCATACAAAGCTCCAAGAACACTTTTGTAAGCCCCAAAAAAAAAGAAGATCTTTTGATGTTTGTCAGGTCAGGGTGCATGTTTACTATGGGCAATACGACACTTGCATGTTGCACTGCTGACTTTAATGGCAATATGTTGTACTGCCATACAGTCATTTTTGGTGCACAAAAGTATTCTTGGAGTTTTGTATGACTACAGTTGAACCACATTGTAAGTTTGGACAATGCTTTTGGTTCCTTTTTGGACTTTGAAGATCTCAGGACCATTGGTGTATATGGAGGGTCAGAGAGTGGAGTGATTTCATCTAAAATATCCTAATTTGTGTTCCGAAGATGAAAAGATTTCATGCGATTGGAATGGCATAAGGGTGAGTAATTAATAACAGAATTTTCATTTTTGTGTGAAATAACTCTTTAATATTTATCAGCTGGTTTTCAAGAATATTGCATCTTTGCATCAATATTTTAGAGAATTTGGACTGAAAGCCTACTCTGAGTGATCAAACCTCTCACCAGAAGAAAGAATCAAAAGGCTAGGCCAACCTTACATGTTGTGTGAGCAAGTTGTGTGGACAAAGATATGGTCCAAAGTTCACTTTAGTGATGAAAGTAAGTTTAATTCATTTGGGTCTGATTGCACACATTATGTTCATGGTCAAACTGTGGAAAGACTGAATCCAAAGTATGTAAAGAAGTCACTGAAAGGTGAGCAGGAAGTGTCAAGGTTTAGGGGATGTTTTTTCCAGCAGGATTTGGGTTTGCTTTTGACTGCTGTTACCTTGCAGATTAAATTTTTTTTTTTTTTGCTATAATCTGTCTTCATGCTACAAGCATTGCGGTTGTTTATATGTTTTTGAATGCTGTGCACAAAAATAGTCTATTTTGTAAAACACTGCCCTACTTATGCTATATCCACAACTAAAATGATTTCATATTTTAAATGATGACGAATTGAAGATTAATTTATTTCTGAAAGAAAATAAAAGTGACCCTGCGTGAACCATAAAATAACTTTGTTAGGGTAGGACAATATTTGGCTAAGATACAACTATTTGTAAATAAAAAAAAATCAAAGTGATTGAGGAAATTGCCTTTAAAGTTGTCCAAATTAGGTTCTTAGTAATGCATAATACTAATAAAAAGTTTTAATAGTCGAAAGTTGACTACATTTATTCATGGAATACGATCTTTACTTAATATTCTAATGATATTTGGCATAAAAGAAAAAATCATTTTGATCCATACAATGCATTTTTGTCTATTGACAAAATATAACATACTGTTTTTTGTGATCCATTCATTCATTCATTCATTCATTTTCCTTCGGCATAGTCCCTTATTTATCAGGGGTCGCCACAGCGGAATGAACCGCCAACTATTCCGGCATATGTTTTACACAGCGAATGCCCTTCCAGCCTTCACATTCACACACACATTCATACACTCACTTCATTCATTCATTCATTCATTTTCTTTTCGGCTTAGTCCCTTTATTAATCAGGGGTCACCACAGCGGAACGAACCGGCAACTTATCCAGCATATGTTTTACGCATCGGATGCCCTTCCAGCTGCAACCCATCACTGGGAAACACCCACATACTCTCATACATACACACATACACTAAGGACAACAAGGATATATCATACAAGCCATATCTTTTGATTTGGTTGTAAAAATTATACCATGAACACTAAGTTAACTAATCTTTGCTGATCTTGACCAAACAAACCAAGCCAACCAAAGTGTGAACACACCATAAAAACCCCAAACAATGAGATTGGCTTCCTCAGATCAGAAGTCCATCAAGCACTACTGCCCTGCTGCTCTCCACCCTTCCAGAGGACTTGAGGCAGAAAAAGCATTGAGCTCCTGAGCCTGAGTGATTTCAACATATAAACTTGACACCGGTCATGATAAACTCTCATAATAAAGCTAGAGGAAGGGTATCACTGGGCTGCTCGTCACCATAGTTACAATATTCCAGCACAATTACAGCTCCCTCTGTGTCTCTCCCTCTATTTTATGTGATCTCTTTAAACAGCAGCGAGGAAGAGAAAAACCCTCCATGGACCTCCAGGCGTTTGGAAAAAAATCGAATGGAGGAGAGAGGGAGAGAGAGATAGAGAGAAGGTGCAGGGATAATTTTACATAACATATTATTCTTTTTTTATAATCCATTTTATTCAGCGAACATCTAAATTTGTGCAATTAATGTCTTATTGTCTTTTCATCATTCACTTCAGATTCTGTTAAACATGACTGGTCCTTCATGGCTTGGGTAATGATGTTACAGTCATGCAGACAAAGCGTTCTTTGACTGAGAAGATGAGCAAAAGAGAGCGAGAGATAAAAAAATGGAAGTATAAAATGAGAGAGAAAGAGACAGAGGCCAGTACAGAGAATAACAATAACAAAACAAACCCAGGCTGGTGCTCTAACAATCGCTGGCTTTCATTTTACATAGGCGGTGTCATAAAGCAGCTGTGGCTAGATTGAGTGCGACTCAGACAGATGAGCTGCCTGAAACAGGACTATTCCTCACAGACACCAGTAAACACAGCTAATACTTACAGGCCCTGACAAGGAAGAAGACAAGTCCTTACTGCTTCGAGGGATAGTTCACTCAAAAATGAAAAGTCTGTTATCGTTTACTCACCTTCATGTCATCCTAAACCTTTTTAAGACTTTTTTTTTTGCTTGTGTATATTTTTTTTTTAGGCTTTCTGAATAATATGCTTGTTGTGCTTTTCGATGCAGTTACAACGAATGGTGACTGAGGCATTAAAAAAAAGATGCGTAAATAGCATTGAAAGTGAGAAAACTGTACATTAGGGTGTACTCACACTAAGCACGGTTGTCTTGAACTGTGCCCAGATGCGATCCCTCCCCTTTCGCCCTCATCCTGCACTCACATTGCATTTTTTGCCTTCTGAGCCTGAGCACGCTTACGTCATCGATGATGCAACTGTTCAGTTTAACAGAAGAGAAGCTCTCTCGCTCCGTACAATGGAGATTGCTTTAGTTATTTTGTTTTGTATTATTTTAAGTCATTTGGGATGCAGTGACACACAGTTAAATCTTTTGCTGAACAAATCCACCACTTTTGACGCTCATAAATGTTGATGAAAGTCATCGTGCGGCACGTTTTTTTTGAGGTTTGCTGAAGGTAGCTGTCGTGCAACAGGGGGTTTGTGTCTTTATTAAAATATGACAGTTCGCGTTCATTGAAAAGTAAGAATAATTCATAAATCCATATGAAATAGTCCCTTAAAAGTGACGTTGTGTCTTCAGTTTTGCAATCAGGCGCTCTTTGCACTCACACTACAAGTGTACCACGCCAAAGCCCAACCGAACTGCGCTCTGGCACACCTCTTCCAACCGGGCCAGGGCCGGTCAACTGAACCGCGCCTGGGCCCAATTCTGAGTACTCTGTTATAGCGTCTTGTTGAATCAAATGTTTTCTAAGCACATTTTTACCATTGCTTACAGAAGTCACAGTTCAATACGTGATACAGTGTAATAATAGTTTATATATTAAAAATGTATATTGTCAGGAATATTTAGAACACGTCATTTGATGGCATATTAATGTACTATTTAAGGATTACAGTGCAATTGTTTTTCCCCATTTGCCAGAAAGTATTTTTTAATCATTTCTAATATAATAAGATTTTGTGTAATGGCTTATTCATATATATATATATATATATATTTTAATAATAAGAACATACATATATCTAATGTGTGACCCTGGACCACAAAAACAGTCAAGGGTTAATTTTTTTAAAGTTGAGATTTATATATCAATGTGAAATTCTGAATAAATAAGCTTCCCATTGTTAGGATAGAACAATTATTGAAACGATTATTAAATCTGGAATCTGGTTCATAAATAAATAATGTAAACATGGTACAAATCTCCTTTAAAGTTGTACAAAGTATGTTCTTAGCAAGGAATATTTCTAAATAAAAATTATGTTTTGATATTTGTGGTTGTACATGTTTGTGCTTGTCTTCATGGAACATGATCTTTACTTAATATTGATTTTTCATAAAAGAAAAATGTATAGTTTGTGTATAAATTATATAATGTATTGTTCCTACAAATATACCCATGCAAATTAAGTGTGATTTTGTGGTTTGTGATGACATTTTATTGCTACACTGAATAAGATTGAACATTTGAGACTTTAATATTTTAAATAAATCTCGTGAAAATAATGTAGATACTTGTATTTAATATTTTTTTTATGTATATGAAAACACTGTTGTACATTTGATTTGATGCAGAAACTAAAATAGCACATCTTACTGACATGTGAGTACATTTTTACATGAACTTTTCCTTTATAAAAACACAGTTGTTGATCTTTCAAATCAAAAACACACATTTGTAATGTATACACATGTATACACAGTACTATGCACAAATACACTGGGACTGTCTGAGGAAACATTTTTGCTGGGTTCAACCCGTTTCTCATTAAGCAGACTGAATGCATCTAAAGGAGAGAATTCACATGAGGGCTAAAGTGAAATAAAACCAGGCAATACTAGTCCTCGGTTGCTCTTTTTTTCTCTGCCGTCTCTCTCTCTCTCTTTGCTCTGTGCTGAAAGCTAGCAGTAGATCAGCAGTGTTGCTGTGGTTTGTTTGCGGTGGGATTTGGAGACCTGTAGACAGAGCACACACTGGGGAGCAAGCGTGTGTTTGCTCTTGTGTCTGGGAATCTGAGTGTGTGTGTAATGCTGGACAATGCAGTTGTGATGGCAGATTAGTGAAGTCTGAGCCCAGAGGTGGGCAGAAAAAAGCTGACCTGCGTTTAATGAGATCTTCCAGCAACGAAGCAAACGCCAGCCTGAAAGTGTGTGTGTATCTGTGTTTGTGCTTGTTTGTTTGATGACTGAATGCTCCCTCTTGCTCTCGTCGAGCCCTTAGTAAATATTTACTCTCATTTGAGTCTGTAATCTCAGCCGTGTCTCTGAGTAGAGTCTACTTCCCCTCATGATACACTCGCTCCATCTCTATTATTTCCCTTTGGTATTTATTTCTGCAGTTTGCCAGACCTTACTAAGACTGCTGCTTCTTGGTTCTTGTCCATCTGCCAGGTAAAAGTAAAAAATAAAAATGGCATGTGGAACTTCTCAGATTCAACAGTGATGATGACAGAAGCTCTTGTCATTTTTAAGGGACATTGTAAATGTTTACTTCACCCAATATGTAATTTAGCTAAACACGTAAATATTATAAAACCTGTATGACTTTCTTTTAGTGGAACAAACCTAAATGCACAGCTCATTCACAAGTACTCTACAAAAATGGTCAAAGGTACCACAAAAAAGTATCAATAATAGGCATAATCATTAAAAATCATGAAATAACCAAAACATGTCAGAAATTCAGAAATAATTTCCAACTTCTTGCTTTTCATTAAGCTTGATAGTCATAAAAAATAAATAAATCACAAAATAGCTGTTGAGCTAATAGTTATTATGATCCTATAGCTTTGATAGTTAGACCAATATTACTATTTTGATTACTAGGTACATTTTGTGTCGCAAAAATCAGAAAGGAGAAGAACAGAAATGTGCTATTGCTGTCGCTCACGCTCATGTTGCTCCGAACCGAAATGACGTTTTCATATGAAACCTGAGGCTTGGGATGATGGATGGTGTGTGATTTTAACCGTCAAGCACCAAAACGCACATAAAAGTAGTTTCGATGATTCGTGGACTATGTTCCAAGCTTTATAGAGGTACTGGAACCCCTTTGTTTAAAAAAAAACCCAGCCAACGGTTCATTCAATTTTTTTTAATTTGGCGCGTTAGTGACGTCTGCTTGTTTATTCGCCTTCGACACCGAGCACAGGCCACTGATTCTCGCGTTACAATAAGGTAAGCAACTCTAAACTAGTCATTTACTAAAGTTTTTACTAATTATTTTAATGTGTAGTTGTTTACAAATATACATGCATCGTCATCTGCCTGTATACGTTTTATTATTAGCCAACTGTTATTAGCCAGTAAATTATAAACTTACAAGGTTTACTGACAACATTTCACCAAATTGCTCTCGTCATGACAACTGATTTATAAAATGTTTATTTTATTCTAATTTTACAAGCTAAGGGATTAATCCCATTTAAAAAATATATAAATTAGAATCAGACTTTTTCAAATTAAAAATACATATGCTGAGCAATTCTGTTCACAAAAATAACAGGTGCTGATGATTTTAGCCATGTTTACGTTTTTATTTTTTAGACAACACAATTCCTATGTTTTAACTTAAAAGAGTTAATAAATCTGATATTTTAAAAACCCTGATTTTGAACACTTTGTATTCAGAACCAATTGTCATTGTCTATAAAATATTATTGTTAATATTTTTTATAGGCCTATGGTAATTTAGTTGGCTAACTGATAATTCTATAGATAACTGAGATTTGTTGTCCTGAATTACAGTTGGTTTGGCTGAAGCCTTTCCAAACCATGTGACTATCACAGGAGATTCCTTTATCAGTGGCGTCAGGATGAGTTTTTGAGAGTTGATCTAGTCTGTCAGAGAGGGAGGGGCACTGGAAGATACTACTGCTCAATTTAAAATGAGAAATGGGTGAACACCTCGTCTGCTGGGTCTCATTATAACCTTGCCTTGTGACAGACACCACATTACCGCATCGAAAGAGACCCTTTAAAAAGGGGGGATTTATTTTGTGGAATGAATTACCAAGTATAATTAAAGCTTTAATCTCCTTTTTCCCCTCAACAAAACAATTTTGTACGAACCCAGAGAAGCAATCCAAAATTAATTTACCGCACCAGTGATTAGTATTAATGCTTTGCCATTTTTTTCCCTCTTCCGTCGCTTGGCTCTCTCTTTCGCCTAGCTCAGATGAAAGGATAAAGCCTGTTGTTACATGCGATATTCATGTGTAATTAACACAATTCTTGCAGAGCACGTGGGGCAGGCTAGCATGTACTCTTAATAGCTTTCATCCCGGGACCAGCAGCTTTTGTCTCCCTCTGGCAGGCTTAGGGTTGTGTCTGAAACTTTTACAAACTCTAGCCTTTTTTCAATCATAATGTAAGACCAGACCGAACCAACTGCTCACAACGACCATGAATGCATATATAAACTGAGTGGTTTAGATCCACGTGGAGCTGCTTTTTATTGGCTTTTTTGTAAAATTGGATGGAGAAATGTCAAGATGCGTGAACTGCCCCTTGGGTCTTTATGCTGTTATATGATTAAAGCGTTTTACTGTGTTAAACTTGAGCTTGTGAAGATGTGTGTGCTCGGGTATGACTGGAATCTTTTTTTTCTTGTTTTATCTAAACTGAATCGTGTAGGTTTGCATTTCAACGCAGCTAATACTCATTTCATTTGATTACAAATACAAATATTGGCATTTAAAAGAGACAAATAGATAAAAAAGATGTTTGTATTTCAGTTCTTCCACAGCAATCTTCTTATTTGTTTCTTTTTCACCAGAGGAACCTCTGGCGACCTCCAGACGAGGAGTAAAGTCTTCTTTGATTGGACGAGACCTTCCATAGCCTGTGTAATGAGGGAATGACAAAGTACTGAACCATGGGATCAATGTTGGAGGTGGAAAGCTGTTCGTTAGCGTAGGTATGTGAACATCTTTGTGCTGTTTTGTAGGGTGCAAGGGGGATCGATGGTGCGTTTGCTTTGTGTAGGTAAATGATCATTGTAGAGATGGACAGGACCACTTTGTCTTGTGGCCCTAGGGGAACAAAAGACAAATTGGTCTAGAACTCCCATCATCCCTTTCACTCTCAATTCTACAACTTAACACTGGCAGTGATACATACGGAGGTGCCGCAGCAACGAATCGGGTCAAATATTTCGCAGCAGTGCTTATAGATGATCAAAGGGTACTTTTTAGATGGAATTTATTTCCAGACAGTCATTGTTTAACAATTGATTCGCTGCGTTTAAGAAACTAACACCTTTAAAAGTAGATGTGTGAAAAAAGGAGAGACTTATTTATACAGTATTTTGTTCTGGTTCTTGATTTTAGTCGTGTTTGTGGATTTCAGACATATTATTAACAATGATTTATCAATGGCTGCATTGAAATCCCATATTCTTTTGAGTAGGCACTTATTTTGAATAAGAATTTGCTCAGTTATTGCCGAAAAGTGTGATTTATGTAGTGCTAATTAATCCTGATCCATATAGCTATGAAACATATCTTTATGAGTTAGTCATTGACTTATTCACTCATTAAAATACAGTTTGAACCAGGGAAATTGACTACTTATCAATTGTATGTTCACCAGAATTTTGCTTGCAAGTAGTAGGTCATCCTACTTTGAGTACTGTAAATTTGTCTTATACAGTTTTTTATGTACTACAGTATGTATAGGGAAGTATATGAGCTAATGATTTCTGCAGGTTCCATAACTGAACCAGTAGGTGGCAACAAATGAATTAATAAGTGATATATTTCAAAATGCATTAATCTGAATCATTCAAACACACAATAGGAAAATGATCCAGTTATAATCTTATAGTGCGTAGTGTTTCTTGACATTTTTAATAATTTTCTTGAATCTGCGTAAAAGTTTTG
Organism: Danio jaintianensis; assembly: GCA_903798115.1. Classification (NCBI taxonomy): domain Eukaryota; kingdom Metazoa; phylum Chordata; class Actinopteri; order Cypriniformes; family Danionidae; genus Danio; species Danio jaintianensis. The sequence goes on along the minus strand of CAIGQV010017602.1, from coordinate 12,084,176 downwards.
ATAGTTTTATTTTGTCTAAATGTGAAATGTTTTAAAAATCCAAAGGAAAAACTTCAGTTTTAAGTACATTGTTGTTGTAAATGTACCTACAAGTGTTTCCTTTTTGCTGTAGATAAGATATACACTGTATGCTATAGATAAGATTTTGCATACAGATGATTATGCATACACAAAAACGTTTATACTTTTAATTAAATCTCCCACATGTAGTTACCCTATGTGAAACAGTATAATGTATGATTGACCAATCAGAGCAAATCAGAGGGATGTGTGAAAACAGTGTACTTTTAGTGAACATGCGCACTGAGAAAATGCCCTCATAATTGAGATACCACATAAATATGCCAAGCTCAGATATTTGAGTCTCTGTTATTGAAGAAAGAAATATTTATTTATAACCATATTAATCATGATAGTAATAATAATAATCATAATCATAATAATATAATGATTTCATTAATAAACAGTACTGGTTGTCTGAAGCACATTGGATGCATACAGAAAGAAAACTGAAATTTAGAGTACAGATCCAGGACAGCAGAAGTTTCGTCATTTCATTTTAAATAGAATACTTTATACTGGTTTCTTTTTTTTTTTTCTTTAGTGGTTATTTTTTCTTCACGCTTACGTATTTGGAACAACTTCAAAATTTGAAAACAATGAAAGAAAAATGAAAACAACAAAAGAAAACCCCAAATGATAGATTTGTTGTAGCATAGAGCTCGTGTTGCACATGAAGAGAACCTTTAATATAATACATTTTATATTGAGATGACAGGAAGTAGCTTTTTGTATATTTTCAGTAGAAAACAAAGGGGCTGGAAGCACACACACACGTACACACGCGCACGCATACACACTACATGGAAGGTAACTATCACTGAGACAACTAACTTGACTTCCATTCAAACTCTTGTGCTTCGGGGATCTGGCAATGACGATGAGGAAAATCAGGTTGGCAGGAGTTTTTTTTTTTTTTTTTTTCTTCTTTTTTTTCCTTTTCGTGTTGGGAAAAGCAATTGCCAAGATAAGTTTGTCGTTTCCATTGGCTTGACTGTTTGAATGAAGTTCAAGAGAACTGTGCAGACAGAGGTGAGCTGCATAGCTGGTCTTCCACCTGCCCTGAAAGAGCAGACGACCAGTGTAGATCTGAAGGACGGTTCAGATGTAGGAACAAGTGGCAGATACATGCGCTTGAGTTTCATCGTAGTTCTGACAACAGACTATAAGCAGACTACAGTTTGCATTGGTTCTCTGCTTTGGGTCGAGGAAGACGGCGAATGACTTTGGTGCTCAGGTCAATGGGCTGCTTGAGAGGAAAACAGAGAGTAGAGGGAAGACAACAAGCCAAAGAATACAGTGCAAAAGCTGACATATACCTCACAGCAGGGTGGAAAAAACCAGGACATGTAAACAAGTAATGTCTCGTACGGACTAAAGCAAAGGAATAAACCCAGAGGCCTATCGGATCTCTGTTGAATTGACATCTTTTTGTTAGGTTGTTCAGTCACAGTCTCTTCTGCCACTCGGATTTTAGAGTCCTTGAAACAACACGTCTTCGCCGAACGTTCGCATCTGATGATCCTTCGGGTAACAAAGTTGTACAGTCGCTGAGATAGGAGTCACCAGCTTTGTAGAAAAGAAAGTTTTAAACTTCTGAGAGGAAGAATGCAGCAAGGAAGGAGTTGTAACATCATTACCTATGGAAGGGAACGCATCAGTTCTGTCATGTAACACCTGAGTCCGAGGAAGCGCATGATTTTGCAAAGCTTGGGAATGCTCTGTAGAGGTGGGCTATCTGTTAAATGTACCACATCCCTTCTCACTGAGCCAAAACACACACTGTAAAAAGCGTGAAAACGTGCAGTTGTTATTTTAAAGATGTAGTTCTACCCAATCCGATTGGTTGTTTTCAGCTTAACGCAGCCAGGCTGATTCAGTTCAGTTGAATATGAAAATGCTGACCTGAATAAAACCAGATGTTACTAAATCAAACACATTTTTAGGTAACCCAACAACATTTTTTTTTCCTTTTTTCTTTTTTGTACAGTGCAGGATAACATACTGCCGTTTTCAACATTGATTATAGAGTGACAGGAGGCTTTGAATGTGGCTCGACTGTTCACCGATTGCATAAAGAAAAAAAAGAAAGTGGTTGTCGATAAAAACCAAAGAGCATCATTCTGCTCCATCTCATCCAATCGTTTCATGTCTTTCTACTATTGTCCATTGCAGGGTCATGGTAATGTCCGTGGGCCAGCTGGAGTGCTCCTGTTAGAAAAGAGATTTGTCAGCTGGACTGTATCTCCGTCGGGCTTCAGAAACGAAGACTCGCTTTAGCATGTCCACACATTTACAAAGTACTGCTTAAAAAACAAAGACATGTACATAAAAAGTTGAATTACATTCAGTAGCTGAACCAAATATACAGACGAACAGAAACAACGCCACACAGATCTCTCAGTACTTGCATAAATCGCCGTCGAAAATAAACCTGGACCACCATCGATCAACAAAAAAAAAAGGAAACCAAACGAAACCAAACCAAAAAAGGTACAATCCTCTTGAAGGGTCGCAAAGTCACAAATAGATATATCCATATATAAATGTTTTTCATACTGGTAATACAATAATACAACATTAGTAAATGGCTACAATCGACGTTTGACCACGCTGAGCAGCATGTAATTAGTACAACGTTTAAATATATAAGGATGTGTCACTGAAATGGAGCTCATTAGAAGTATAAAGGTAATCGATTTTTAATAAAACTTTGCTTGCACACCCTATGACTAAACTGGCACGTCGTTTTCCACCTTGCAGCGGGCAGGAACCCATTTTCAAGATGGATTGTGAAACTCCCGTGACAATACCGAGAAGACAGCTCCAATTTTCTTAATTTGTAGCCTCATGACACCACATACAAAAGTGTTTACTACACAGCACGGCCACCTCCACAACACTACAATGAAATGCTTTTTGGTAGCCCTGGGCTCCGGGGCCGCTGCGACCCAACACAACACTACATCCCCCCCCTCCCCTCTTTCGCGCACACACACAAGCACACGCACACATCCCAGTAAAACCTGCCGGCGGGCCGATTTGTATTGTGCTACAAACAACAGCGGGATGACAGCGCTTCAGAACTGATGTTGACCGCTTTATTTACAGTGTCTTCTCTTGTCCTGTTCCATGCGACACCTGAATAGCAACCTGTAAGTGGAAAATTTGGAGTCCCATGCAAGTTCGTCTGCCATCTAGAAGGATCACTGCCTCTGATGTTAGTGAGTAAAGGCCATTTTTTCCCTCCGGGCTCAACCCATGACGAAACCTACTGATGGAAGACCCAGCTGTGCCATATATTCAAAGGCTTTGGATGAAGAGGGGCCACATGGAATCGTGTCAGCCCTCCTTGACCCTCCTGGCGCAGGCCGGACAAGGAGGTTTTCGGTGGGAGGGGGGGTGGGGGGGGTGAAGAATCAACATTTGTACACCCCCCCCCCCCACTCCCTCCTACAGCGCTAACTCATCACTCTGTTGCTAGTTGTGTACTATTTTTTTTTTCTTAGCTTCTTTTTTTGTAACATATTTATACATACATATATATCGCTATATAGATATATACACTCATCTTTTTCATCTTTTTGGAAACCATAAACTTAAAAAAGTTTAGAAAAATAAAAAGTTTTATGATGACCTCTCCTCTCCTCCACCCCCAAAGGCTGTCCCAGGTGAAAGCTAAACCCCTTCTTTTTCATCCACAGCTTGGCTGCGTCAGTCTCGCATCCCAACAGAGATATATAATGCCTTCTCCTGACAGCCTCGGTGTAAGGATTTCCTCTTAACTTCTTTTTGTATGTTTTTTTTTTTCATTGACACTCTTCTTCCTTGATCCTTTTTGTTCCTTTTTAGCTGATGCTCTTCTCCGTTGTCTTCTAGCTTTATATTTACTACAGGTGTAAAGAGAAAGAGAGAAAAGGTGAGTTGATTTGCACTGGATGCTGTGGATCTTCATGCAGGTTGCTTTGACATGCACATACAGTACAGTACAGTGGGCTCCACATGTTTGAGACCATTAGTAAAAATGCTTCTATTGTGCATTTTTATAAATTTATAAATTTCATTTCCATTCCGAAGCATAGCAATGGAAAAATAATTGCTACAAAATAATATTAATTATAAAAATGTTTATATATTATTACCAAAATATATTGGCAGCAAAATACACATTAAATAATAATAATAATAATAAACAAAACGTTTACCCAATTTTTTATTAAATCATATTATCATAACCATTAAAAGGAAAGAAATGAACTGAGCATTTTCAGAAATATATATATTTTTGAAAACTTCATTTAAAGGGAAATGACATTCGGTCATCATATACTCAACCTCCACTTCTTCCAAAACCTAATTTAATTTTTTTCTCCTCTGTTGAACACAACCTTTTACAAATATATTTTGAAAAATGTTGGTAACCGGTTGCCATTGACTTCCAAAGTATTTTTGTTCCTAACATTTTTCAAAATATCTTCATTTGGGATCGACAGAAAAAAAAGAAAGCCACAAACCTTTAGAATTACTTGAGGTTGAGTAAATGATGAGTATGTTTTCATTTTGGGGTGAACTGTCACTTTAAAAATAGTTTAGAACTTGTTTCTTGTTCCTCAAATAAAAACATCAATAAACTGTTCATAAGATCAGTGACACAAACAGCTTACAAACTTACAAAACCCCTTTCTTATCAGTTTCACCCTGTAATATACAATTCAATCATAAATGTCTTGTTTTACATTTCTTCTAAATCCTGCTTTATCATCTCCAACTATATGATAGATTCTGAATCCCAGCTTTTTTTTCAATTTGATTTCAGCCTTTCTGGACTTGTGTGGTCTAAAAAGAAACTAATTACACAATCAAAATGCAAATTGTGTACCAGGAAAATATATCCTGATTACATTATGTTCCATGCACCAACTCAATATCAGAAACAATCCTTGGGTGCAACGCTAAACACACAATGGAATTATCTCCCAAATCCTGGATTAGAGCAACTGAAGTCAAAACAGGGCTCAGTGGGGAGAACTCGCACTACATTTTCAGCATAATGAGCGAACAGGATGATCAGAGGCTATATTTATGAGACGATATCCTGACATTTCTAACTTCAGCGGTTCATTGCGCTGTGGCGACCCCTGATAAAATACTGGATTAAGCCAAAGGAAAATGAATGAATGAATAATCAGACAAAGTGAAACTGTGAAGGGGCAGAGAATGCGGTGGGCTGTAATGCTACAATAGCTTCAATTGCCCTGGGGTGTATTTTATAAACAAAGATGCAACTCGCTGTTGAAATGTCAAAGTACAATGCATTGTTGAAGAAAGTAGATCACTATTTACGACTGTTTTCCAAACAGTGTCACATATACTTTGTTTAAATCGCATTGGTTAGAACAGTCATTGGTGTTGTCACAATGGTGGTAGTGTGATAACCTTTGCAACTTAATGATTTCAGATCAATAATAATGTCAGATTATTGCTGTAAATAACCATGTGATCAAAGGGCTGTTTTATTCTCTTTTATTAAGCAGGCTCCTTGATGTTCCTCCAGGGTTCAGCCAGTAAACCCTTATAAACGTCACTTTAAATCTCCTAACAAACTAGTTTGACGAAGAATGAAATGTGTACTTTTTGAAATGAAAGATATATGGCAGAAAATTACAATTTCTGTAGATATATAGATAAAACATGCAGTTTTGTAATTTATTTTTATTGTAATGGACTGTCAATCAATCAATCAATCAATCAATCAATCAATCAATCAATCAATCAATCAATCAATCAATCAATCAATCAATCAATCAATCAATCAGTAAACAGCATTTGTTAATCAAGGTTTAATTTCAGAAAGTCTACTTATAATTTTCTGCCAGTACATTACCCATTTTTTATTCTGACATATATTTTTACCGTGGTGCTTATTTATTGAACTTCAAGATCTACTTAGAAATCTTCAGACTTCAGAAACTCAGAAACTATAGGTGCGGTTCTACTGTCTTGCCATCAGGTACGGTTCCAGTTGTTCCACGTTAACCTGGTACAGTGCGGCACAATCTTATAATAAACCATTCTTGGCCCGTAATTCTAGGCAAGGTCTGTGCTGAATCCTGCTACTGGTAGCATGCATGACATCACCACTCTGTTGCCTGGCTGCCATTTCTCCATAGCTGGCTAGCCGGAAGCGCACTATTTATTTAAGTACTTTTAAATTTTTTGTTTTTCAATGAAGTCATAAGAGTCCCCAAAACAGGAAATATCTGATCTTGTGCACATTTCTGTTTACATTACACTTGTGTTACCATGGCAATTTGAGAGACGCATTTGTATTACATTCCAGAGAACTCAGTTTTGTCAGCACCACAGTGGAAATTAAATGTTCCGGATTTAAACAGAATGTAATGATTAAATAGAGAAAACTGTTTGGCCCAATAGTGGAAAAGCAGCTTCTGTTTCTAACTACTGTTCCAGAGCAGCAGTTCCAATCAACCACATACGTTTGTGACGCTGTTTTGGTGAATGTTGAAATTTAGGAAACACAGAGTAACTATGGTAATGATGATACTTGCGACCATAGTTGCCTATGTGTGGTTTTGGGAAATGCACCACTAAATTTGAGTGTGTAGTATCGGTTCAAATATTTCAGTATACATCTATACTTTTGACAACACTAGAGGCTGTAGTCTGAGGTGGATGTTGGAAGTCCATCGGACAGAAGGAGAAAACAGAAAGAGAAAGAGGAGGAGAATCCGGGTGTCCTGGGGCCCTCGTCCTGACAGAAGCTCTCTAATTCAGGAAGATGTGGAGGAGCCTCAGAAGACGGAGCGGACTGACTTTAATTTTAACATCACTTTGTAGTTCTTCTCCCATCCCTGGAGGAGCACACAGATGTGCTCCAGCATACTGATCACGGCCAATGATGGGCCTCTGTTCTTTCTGTTCTCGGGCTGTAATATTTCTGGAACAGACATGGGAGGCTCCTCCAGTTTTTGCTTGACACAGAAATCGACTGGGGGAGATGTAAAACTCGTGGCGGGCTGCTGTATCGATGAGAGTCAGAAGCTGGGAACATGATACATGCTAAGATCCCTTTTCAACATCCAGGTCCAATTGATTGGTGACTGTATTAAGTGGTAAAACGGGCAGCATGTGAAAACAAAAAGGTATTTAAACAATACAGACAATACAATAAAAAGTAATATAATAATAATAATAATAATAATAATAATAATAATTATTATTATTATTATGAAAATGATAATAATAATAAAAATATCATTATTATCATTTACTTTATAATAATAATAATAATAATAAAAATACATAATAGTGATATGTAAACAAAATTTAAATCATACAATATATATATA
>CAIGQV010017602.1:12031396-12049824 GCA_903798115.1 Danio jaintianensis | reverse complement strand
CACACACACACACACACACACACACACACACACACACACACACACATGCACTCAACCCTGTGGCCTGAAGTGAGCAAGCTAAGTGGTTACGGAAATAAAGGTTGAATTCAAGTTTAAAGGGCGAGAGTGTATCAAAGATTGGGAAGCGATGTCTAAATGATCTCATTTAAGCCAATTTAATGAGAAAGCAGATCTGTAAACACAAACTGGGCATTCAGAGCTGAGGAAGCACTTTCCAGAATGGCTTTAAAACTCAAATACTGCTAAAAGTGGCAATGGATAATGTGTCAACGTGCCTTAAAACACACACACTCGGCTGATTCTAGATATTCTGAAATGCAGCTTGTTTATTTCTAAGATAAAATGTATGTTTATGCTAGCCTTGTGACTTCTGACAAAATCTGGCAAAACTAATGAGCCAACAGATCTACTGTATGATGTTTTGGGAGATTTCTATGTACAGATATATGTGTTAAATGCATAGTTTACAACTAGTTTCGTACACTGCACAAAATGTTTAGAAAACCACAAGCAATTTTTGAGAATGTGTTATCTCTCCCGTGAATTGTTGAACCGTGTGTCTACAGACCAGGATTAAACACTTAAAAAAGAGAACACAACAACTTTTTAGTTTTAACTCAATTTAGTTTAGGTAACAATTCTCGCTATTAACTGTTGGCTTAATAACTACCTATTATTAAGACATTGGTTGTTTACTAATACTTATAAAGCACATATTGCGCATGATCTTATTCTACATCTCTAATCCTACTGAATACTTAAACTTAACCTACTACTTACTACCTTAATAACTATTAATAAGCAGCAAATTAGGAGTTTCACAAGTATTGTTCCTTAAATAAAAAAATGACCATTTCATTTGATCTCAAGTTTTCCCATAAAGCAGTGTCTCCTTGTGACTCAGACCGAGATAAAGAAAATTGATCCACATTTGGTATTTGGAAGCGCGGTTCATAAATCAACATTATATAGACCAAAAAGTTAATATACATAGCCCAAAATATCTAACTTTGATCTCAGAAGATTTTTAAGCATCAACCAATTATGGAAAGTCAAACAGAAGGTGCCGATAAACTCTTACCTGTCACTGTAGGCGGCTGCGGCTGCTGCGGCTGGTTGGGCATATCTGTATGCTGCATAGCCACCCTGTCAATTACATAAGGACATCCGTCAGGCAAATGCAAACGGCAGGAAATCAATGACAGCAGATTTTTAGGACCCCAATACAACTGGACTGTTCATACATTAACAGTGCAGCGAATCCCAAAAGCTCAGTTACAGCCTTAAGAGAGCTGCTGAAAAGCCCTGTCAATGCTCACTAAAATCAGCACTGAGTGATTTAGGTGGTATTTAGTTTGCCAATACAGCTTTTTGTGAAGCCTTTTTGTTTAATGGGGAATTGTCAGATTGACTGAATTAGCTCTTCATATAGATCTCGGCACAGATGCCTAACAGCCGAGTCCGAAAGTGAACCATCTGAGCATCTTCACTTATCTACGCTGAGTGCAGCAATAGCGGCACAACCAACGGCGTGTCTTTCCAGAGCGCATCAATCCCATCAATTGAAATGGCAGGGCCGGGCAACTATCGATCAGCATGGTAAGTGGCAATCTGGTATAAACAATTAAAATCAGTCAATGTTTGCTTACTGCGAATGAACCAAATGGAAGATTTGGCTGAAGCTATTGAAGGGGCCTTTTAATTAATGTGGCTGGCCAATACGAGTCCCCTGGCTCTGTGCCCAAGGGAGCAGTCTTGACACACGCAACGTGCTCATCCGTGGTTGGAGAACGGCACAAGACAACACTAAATATTGCTTGTATAAGCATTAGATGACATCTGACGAAGCTATTAATTGCTCCATTCAAGCTAGCTATTAATAGCCATGTTGTAAGCGGCGTCGTATGACATCGCCTGAGATTGTTAGCCGCAACAACCCAGCATTTCCCCATGCTAGTCTTGATGTCTTGTGAACACTTAAACTACAAACATGCCAAGCTTTAAACAACAGGGAATGTATTTGCTGGCTGCGAGCGAGTATCTAAGTGGCTGGGGTGTTTATTGAAGTGTCTGTTTTAATGAAATGCAGCTCCGCTCTTTGTTATTTTAGCTCGCTGACATCACTGGTACATTATGTGAATAATCGCGGTGCCAGAGCGCATGCAGGACTGAGGCATCGCAGATACAGGCCTGCGCTCTGAATTATAGATGCTCTCATTTATTTTTCAGCTCGGGATTAATGTCCGATGCTACTCCGCTAAGATCAAATGTTTAGCTACTGGAGTTGAAGAAGAAGAAGAAAAAAATCAGGTCACAGAAAAGCGTGTGCATGGATTCGGTAGAAGTTACAGCTTCTTAATTCCGGTGAACACAGATGGATTTAGAGAGACAGATCTATCACATTTGATATTTATGACAGCATGTTTGATGTTTTTTTCAATACAAAAAGGTATAATAAGCATAGCCAGTCATAAACGTAAAACCTTGAGTAGACTTGACATCATAACGTTCATAACAATGGATGTTACTGATGTCCGATGGCTTCAGAAACTTGTTTAAAAAGTTTGGAATGCAAATGATTTGTAATGCTCACCATATTGTGAAAGATCATTTTACCAATGAACACAACTTTTTTATATTTGAATACATTCGAATTGGATGCTAAAGTTGAATTTCCAGTATGCAGAGTCACAATCTTTCAGTGTGAATCAGCTTGGCAGTGCCTTGTCACTATGAATTGTTGTGTGGAAAGAATTAAAAAAAAATCGGTTCCTATACTGAAAGCTTGTGCAACTTCCTCAGTAAACTATTTATTTATAATTTATTTAAAAGTTGGGGTTGTCCGCAGAGAAGGATCCTGACTTTATTGGCAAGTAAACGCATGCTACTGTACGTACATTTGTCAAAATTCTCTCGACTGTAAGATTTCTTTGGGCACGTGGCCATAGTCCTGGCTAATAGTTTGCAAACTTGGCGGCAAACATACTATTGTGTGTGCCAGGTAAAGGCATCACAATTACGTCCACGTTCATTTGTCCTGTTTCAGATCTAAATGTTGAATTAATTTCCATTTTTCATGCAGCACATTAATTCTGGGTAGGGGAGGCACACTCTCTGATCACCTGACAGACTAATAGGCTCAGACTGCCTGTCAAAAACAATAGAGCCTGGGCACAATCTCAGGCTAGAGAGCGAGGCCTTTGGGCTGTATTTTAATGGAGGCTGAGGGAAAGGCGGATCAAATGTGTGCCATAAATTAAAACAAAAACACTGTAACGTCGACTTCATCAACTTGATCTTGTGTGATTTTCCACCCACTTAGAATGAAACCAGGCAGTAGAGGAGATAAAATGTGCACGTTAACATTAGACATCAAGTGCGTAGGGGGGTTCATTTTTGGTTCATTCCACACTTTAGATTTAGATTAGGTTTAGATTACCATAAAATCCATAGAAATTCTGGATCTTTCCTCAACAGCCTGGATGGGGATTATTAGAAGATGATGATTGGTAAGGGCCGATGGAGAGAATTTGGTTAGGACACCAGGGTTACACCTCTGCTACACCACTTTGGCTTGGGTTAGATTATATTTTCTTCACTAATTTGTGAAATACATATACTGTACATGCCTCATTGAGCCAAATTCATATATTTAATTCAATTATATCTCATTTATTGATTACACTGGCTTAACTTTCAGTGTTTTTGCTTACAATAATATATGATATATAACTCAACAAACGTGATTCTCAAAAACATACATTTTTAGAATGTTGACATGTTTGCATCCATGCACTTGATAAATAGTCGTCATAAAAGATCATGCTTACTGGGTAATTTCCATGTGCAAGTATGCATCCATTTAAATACCATGAGTCTATTTTGACTTTACTCTCAAAAATGAAAAAAATGTCCTGCATTAATTAAGATACAGATCAGAGCAGATCAAGTGTTTTGCACGATTTAAAAGGCTAAACTTCCAAACATCTTGTTTTGTCATCCTTTCCTTCAGGGGGATCAAGCATTAATTAGGGAAGGGGTGGGGGGTTCAAACCTTAGGAATTTATTGTAGGAGATTTCCTTGAAAAACTAAGTTGCTGCTGGAGGTATGGTCTCAGCAATACGACTTCCAACAGCAACCCATATTTCCAAGGAGGGCTTCCATCCCAGATACTGACCAGCCATGACCCTGCCTAGCTTCAGTTGGCAACCGCTCTTGGGCCACAGGGTGATATGGCTTTGGAGATCAGCTAAACATGTCAAAGAAGAGCATGCTGGAAGCTCAACATGTGTGAATTCATTGTGCCATGCAATGCTATGCACAGGGAAACCCCAAAAGGTTCTAGTACAGCACAAACGGCCACCCTGGCGGATATGCACATGGTGACCCGAGCTGACCCTTGGCTTCATGAAAGATTCAGTACCAGCTGCTCAGGTTAGGCTCAGCGAACATGTCCTCAAAGAAGCATACAGTACAACCCTGGCTTTCTGTAAAGAAACAGTAGAAAAAAAACAGAATTGTGGATACTCACATAGATCTCTGCACCGTAGAAGCCATCTTGGTAAACCACACTGCAAAACACAACAAGAAATAACAAAACACAATACATCAGCGCCAAAAAGTCTACACAGTTTCCTCACTGTGTGTAGTCAAGGAAATAAATTATGCAGTGATGCATTTATTCAGCAGACAAAACAATGCACTCTAGACTGTGAGGAAGGGGGGAAAATAGAGCAGATTAGGAAAGACCACCATTTTCTGTGTTTAGAGGAAAACAATGTTGCTTTATAATGGGCTTTGCTCTGTCTTGTCACTGGGGAAAACTGGTAGGGCTCGCCATTAGAGTGTAACACACTTTATAGCCATCAAGCGGTCATGTTGCAGGTTAAGGCTGTAGCACATATAATGTGAAAATGGTCTTTTGATGACAATGCTTTTAAGTGCTGAGGTTTACCTAATAATGGCCTCAGGCTTGGGCAAAAAAACCCAAGGTGAGCTATTTGCAGATACTGTACGTGTATGTTTTGGGTTAAGGGTTACTCACGCTCCGTAGGCGGGAATGGGAGGGGGTGGAGGCGCGGCACGGAACGTATTGTAGACGGCACGACCTCTGCCTCTCAAGTGGGCGCCCCTGTAAGCCACCGTCGCCCCTGTGGTTGGATAGGGGAAGCCTGTCACTGAAAAAAAGTAGAGAAGAAAGAAGGTGACATAAGCTTTTGCTTCTAAGAGGCGCACCTGTCACCACCAATCGGCTTTCAGTCGGTACTGTGACAGCGCACTGTCATCCTAAAGTGTGCTGCTTTAAAACAACTCAGACGGATGTCAACTGGTGCATCATGTTGGCACAATACATCAAGAATGGCAGCATGTTACAGCCAGTGATTCTCAAGTGGTTTTACTTTAGAACCCAAATTTGTGGCAACCCAATACACTTAAACTGAGGTAAACAAAAATGTTCTTCGAAATCAAACTGTGATGTTTATTAAAGACACACTATGGAATTCTGAGCTCTCTGTCAACATCTGTTGTTGAAACATAACATTTCAAGTGAATTGGAAAGGAGTAGTTGATAACAGATTGATTTTAAAAATATTTGTGCTTATTTTAATAAATATATGATATTTTGTGCACACCAGCTTACACTTAAAGGGATAGTTCACCCAAAAATGGAAATTTCATCATCATTTACTCACCCTTTATATGTTTCAAATCTTTATGAGTTTTTTCTGGTAAGATATTTAGATATTGTTTTGAAAACCTCCATAGTATTGTTTTTTTTTCTTACTATGAAAGTCAATGGTTAAATATTTTCAGCTTTCTTCAAAATATCTGCTTTTTTGTTCAACAGAAAAAAGAAAAGCATAAAGGTTTGGAACCACTTGAGGGTGAGTGAAAAGTGAGTAAATTTCATTTTTGGGAGAACAATCCCTATAATAAATTGATTTCTCATTAAACAATAATATGCAAATTCCTCTGTCTTTAGTGCAAGCATAAACACCATATGCTCAACAACATATAAAATTATTCAAAATGATCCATACCAGCTGAAAATAAACCCTCACTGCACTAAACCAAAAAAACTCTAGGCTTTTCCAGCTGAATATTAAGCACGAATCTGAGGTCTTGGAGAAGGAAGGTGTGTGGCATCCCTGTCTGGGGAAGCCTCTTTATTGTGGTTATCTCTGAAACCTTGAGCGTGGGGTGTGTGAGAGTGTGTCTGGCTGCTGTCCCGCTCTTTGTGGGTGTGTGCGAGGCAGGGGAGATGGTAGGTTGTTGTAGGTGAGACACAAGGTGCTGGCACACGGGGCTAAGAGAGCAGATGGAGAGGATTGTTTAGAGATGCAATCACAGGCTGGCGCCATCCCTCATCCCTGATTTCTCTTCCCCATACACACACACACACACGCACACACACACTTCCCCAGCCTCACGCCACCACTGGGGCCAGAGCAGCCTAGAGGAGAGCAGGGACAAGTCAGGGTCAAGACTGGGAGAGGTGGCAGAGGGAGAGAGGGCCAGGCTTTATGTTAAGGAAACATACACGGATGGGAAAGCGAAACAGACAGAATGAAACTTGAAACAGCACGTGTAACAATAAATGGGTGAAAACATGTCCAGGTCACATTTCACACAGTCTCGGCCACAGACTGCCCACAGTCCATTAGATGGATATTGCACATAAAAATGGAAAGCTTCTTATCTGACTGGATGACTTTACTGCAAGAACACACTTAACAGCTCCACCCCCCTTTTAACGATCTACATTTCAGATCAAAACAACAGATCAAAAGTTTAAACAAATACGTGTTTGATAATATATTACTGTAAAAATACTGTAATTATTTTCCAGTTATTAACAAAATATTCTCATTATTGGAATGTGTCTATTTTTTACTTACAGCAGCATTTATTTTCAGTTATAATACCAATTTCATTCTCATTACTTTAATATAATAATTTTTTTATTTAATTCGGCATAAAATAAGGGAATGTACGTACTGCACCTACAACACACTCAAAACCTTTTTTTTGCTGCTCATTCAAACAACTTATTTAAAATTAGCTGAAACAACACTATTCTTGAGGATTTTTTGGAACAACTTAATTATTTTATGTTCAATCCACTTGTTAAAATTTGCTAAAACAATTACTTTAACTTAATCTATTTGGGTTGGGACAACATGAAGGAATTGTGTGGAACCCAGCATTTTTTACAGTGCAGTACACTACATTTAAATAATTAAAATATCTTTTGTTTAATTAATTAATTTTGTACTACTGAATTAAAATGTATTTTTTATATTATACACATTAAAAAAGTTGAATAGCAGAATTTTTAAATATGACCTAGAAGTGTTCTTGACAAGTTTGAGAGAGTGAGATTTATAAAAAAAAATACAATTGAAATAAATAAATTACAGATAGGAGACCTGTGGAAAAAAAGTGAAAGCAAGACTATGTTATACCCCAGTCCCTCTTTAACCTTCACTGAGTATGGCCCTGATGAGTCAATGACAGGGACATAATTACCCATAGTACTGTGCAAGCAAAACCCAGCCCAGCAGTGCGGCCCACAAAGCTCTCTTTCTCATTTATGCACCAATGACACTATCTCTGTCTATCCTGCGTCTCAGGGGAGCAGGAGAGCCCTCTTTGGTTATTTCATGTCCCCAAACAGAACCTGCACCACCTCCTGATCATTACTGTACAGACATCACCCAAGCAGCACTCACTTAATAGTCAATATGTGTCAAAGCGACCACTTTTAATGAGGTCAGCTGGGTTTATTTTGAGCACATATATGTATGGCTATATATTTAGCACACAGTCTTGGTGTAAAGACTTCTTCGATTCACATTCAGCAAACCCAAACTGCGGCTGCTGGCATAATTTTCCTTTGAATCCTCTACGTCCTCTCTGACAAACAAACAAACAATAAAACCTCTTGTATGCGACACACCAATCAGCGGTGGAGAGGTAGAGCGCGGCCCTTCATCAGAAAAGAAAGACAGATGGCTGAAGGTAAGGCGTTTGCTCTTTCGTTTTGATATAGCGTGGAGCTGTTGACATTTTAATTTGTCCCTTTTAAGCTATAGAGTCGGTGTTAATACGCCAAACAGTGGTCGTCCCTGATATATGCCGGGCCATGGTCAATTTATCCCGGATTCCAGTCATGGGCAATGCTCTTATATTTTCTTTGATTTTTGTATGTGCGCATTATGTGTGCCATGACGTACATAAATGTAATCTCATAATGAGCTATGGGTCTGCACGCAGCACAGATTCAATAATAAGCCATAAATCATTCCAGCCAGTTATGACACTCCATAAAGCCTACGAAACACATTGGCAAAAGTGTACGTGAGCATAAATCTTTGTAGCCCTTGTGCGCTCCTGTTATTTTAACACAAGAGAAGGTAGAGAGGGTCGAAACCCTTCACATCTGCGCATCTACGGTTTAAACCGATAAGGACCCTGGCACATTTATCTGGGTTTACACAAGTGCTGGAAAGCATCCCATTGGGCTGTTTGGGGGTAAGGTGTGGGGGGAATTACATCCCCAACCCCCTCAGGACTCTTTCATTTACTGCAAGACTGACTCCTTTAATGCGCTGCGCCTGGAAATGGCCGGGTTAGGGCCTCTCTCAGACTGTGTGCTATTGTGAATGTCTTTAGATAATCAGACCACCGATAAACCCATATCATGAGGAAAATTACACCGTTGCTAGATTAAAGGGAGTTTTTTCCCCTTACCTGATAAATCTAATACTGTAATTAGGCTACTTAATTTCAATTATGGATCTATTTGAGTGTTTTTTGTGTGAACAGAACACGTTTTTCCATTCCACTTTCCATGGTTTTTCTATGTAAACACGTACTTGTTGGACGAGCATGAACACATGAGCGCCACATTTCTAAGATGCTGCATCAATCTCTGTTCCAAAGCAGTGGACCAATCAAAAGATCTTGGAAGCGGAGCAAGCATTTCAAGCTTCTGTGTACAGTAGCAAGTTGGCATGACAACTGTTTTATTTGATGGTAATCTTGCCACAAAGGTGCGTTCTGTATGAATAGCTCGTAAGTGCTTCAATTTAAGGCCCTAAACATACTCTATGCAAGTATGCAACATAAACAAGACTGTTGGAATATGCCTGATACTTGTATATGTAGGCTAGCTAGAAATAGCTGTACTAGGTGAAGTAGCAACTGATGCTTGAGGCTGTGGTCTGATCCGAATGGGAGTGAGGTTTGGATTGAGTGTATTTAAGAGCTGTTTGAGTAAACTTCATAATTTTGGGCCTCAGAAGGTCCAGCATTTACTGATGATGGAGGATGCTTTCATTAGTGACCTTGTTAGTGTGCTAGCCTCCCATGCCAGTCTGAACAGAACCTGATGGGTTAAATATATGAAAGGGTTAAAATAGATTCAGGGAACATACAACAGCTTTGCGCCGGCCTGTCGATAAGCCTGTCAGGCTTTATTCTGCAAAAACTACCTGGATGTACTTTATCCCCCTAACACGTGGCTACTTGTCACTTAATTCGACACAGAACATTTATTATGTCTTTAATTAAATGCAAAGCTGACAGAAACGAAAATGGCTAAATGGAGCATAGACTAACCTATGTATTTCCACAAGATGGCATCAAACAGTCAAAAACAGTAGTGTGACAGACAAGCAAGTAAATATAGAGGTAAATTCTCTGGCGGTGAAGATGATTTAAAGTACCCGGATAAGCCGGTTAGTTTCAGTGGTTGTTTTCTGAGAATAACATACCTTGGAACGCATGCCTGACCAATCAGAATCAAGTATACCAGACAGCCGTGTAATAATTGAAGTTATTGTATTGAGGTGTTGCTGCTATGGTAATAATGGGCACTAAATTTACCTTCAATTTACCTGTCTGTGCCTAAGGCTCTCACATTGATATGAGGGCTTTACTCTGAAAGGCTCCAAAGAAATGAAGGGTCCAAAAATCATTTGCAATGCACTTAAGCATCATCTGCGTCACAAATTAAACATGTCCATCACTTGTACCCCCCAAAATCCTTCATTTATGAAGGGCCTGTTGAAGTGGCCAGATTTGCACATTTCAGTTTGGAGTGATCCTTTAATATAACAGCCATGATTGTTCTTTCTTCAGTGACTTTCGGAGGTGCATTAATCCTTTTTGGAACACAGTGAAAAAATATATCTTTAACACTATATCTTCTCTGTGGTTTTTTTATTTATTTAATTGTCTGCTTTTATGTTTCCCGCGTCCTTCATGCATGCACTGCCTGCACGGGTTGAACAAGCTGGAAAAAAAACGATCCCCGGATTACACAATTAAGTTTCCCGTGCACCTCAGCTTTGCGTCTGCATCGGTAATTTGGCTTTGGCTACTGAGTGCTAGTTAAGAGCCTGAGGGAGAGAGAGAGAGAGACTGAGGGAAGATGAGAGACGGAAAATATTGAGATTTAAAGATAGAGTGAGTCAGTAAGAAAAGGGCAGATGGAAAACACCCCAGGCTTAGATGAAGAGAGAAATAGAATTAGCGATATATGTCGAGAGACGGCTGTGAAAAGCTAGAGGAGTGGAGCAATGAGAGCCGGGGAGGGAGTCTTACGGGGAAGAGAGAAGCCCGACTTCCCTGGAAGAGGTTAAAAGCAGGCAGTCGGCGGCCCTCATCAGTCATTCTCCTGAATGGGATTTGAGGACAATAAACCTGTAGCACCCGGACGAATGGAGACGGAGTGCGCTGTCAGCAGCACACGATTTATGGTGCCCAATTCCGCTGATCTCCCGCACAGAAACTCGGACTGATAAACAGTGATTAATCACCTTTACATCCGATTTCAGCGCCGCCCCCTCCCCCAACAAAGTACATTAAATGCGGTCATAATTATTTCACACGAAAGCTACCCACTTTTTTTGAACGGTGGGAAGGAATCGAGGGGCAACACGTGGGCGTTCATTCCGGAAGGTTCCTTATTTAGTAAGCGAAATCTATATCTTATTTCCATTTTGTAGCCTCTCCACCGGTCGCCCCCAGGGGAACAGAGGAGGCATATGGTGTCGTTTAGGCTTGGCGAACTTTAGAGGCATGTTAAGACGACTTGAAAAATTAGCATCCAATAAATCAAGCGACGCCAGCTCCCTGAGCCAAGCCGTTGAAGTGCTGGACCACAGTAAATCTGATTTGATGGGATGTTTTGGGAAGGTGCATGTTCGCATGGGAGTGTATTTCCTGTGATTAGAGAAGAAATCACATGCATGTTTCAGAGCATACGTGGGGTCCAAAGCATGCATAAACATTTTACACGCAGCGAATTGCTGAGCATATTTGCATTTTTACGCACACTACATATGCATATTGTGCGTATTCGGTTGTGTAACGGCTGCATTCGATTGTGTTTATGCATGCCAGAATCAGGGGAGGGAGGGAGGAGAGGGAGGGAAAAAAAGTCAGATAAAAATGATAAACGACTGCTTTCTGTCACCGATGGTTATTTAGAGTTTTGCTGTAAAGCTGTCCTGAAATGAACAGATTTTAGTCTAATGAGCAAAAAGGCAGGCCGTTAAAGAGCTGCTATGTGCTCAGCACTTCTTCCAAATGAAATACTGTAATACCATTTCCCCCTCATTAGGATGCAAAGGGCTCAAAGAACCAACGGCAATAAAGAAATCAAAGACTGAGAGGGGAAACGACAGCACAAAAAAAGACAACAAGTCAGTCAAAACAAAGACGTTTTCTAATCTCTGCTTCAGAAAACAGTGTGTACCACAGCTTTATTTCGGAGAGTGGGAAATGATGGTCTGGCTGATTACCTCTGTGTCTGTCAACAACATGCCGATGAATTGCAGAGCTTGTGCATATGTATCCACCTCACTACAATCAGATGCTTTCTTTTATACTGTTTTCACAACACTTTTCATTACTGTTGGTTAAAAGCATCTCTCTGTCAAGGTATTCACAACTTCTTTTTACTTCTAAGCGAAGAATGGAAAAGACCTTCACTGAAAGTACATCATGGCCTTTGATTCAAGTTCAATCTCTTGTACACTTGCAAGAGTGTTAGCAACAAGTGCTGCAGTTCCCTAATCAACCACCTGTGTCACTAATAAAAGTGAAATCTACATATACATCCCTTTTAAAGTGACTGTCTGTTTGATCTTCAAATCAAAGCACATCTGAAGAACAGTGAATCAAAGTAAGTATCTGAGCGAGACCCTACAACCACAACACTCAATTGCAGTTTACCTGCATAAAATTCAGGACCATAGACAGCTCCCACCACTGGATTCAGCTTCCAGCCTGTAGAGGAATACACAGGGGAAGAGAGAATTAGCTCTAAATGCTTATCGCGGGGGACCTGTGGGGTGTTTGTTTCTCAATCTTCCGCCGATTAACTCGAGGCAGTGACGGTTATTTCAAAATAAAGGGACGGATTCGGAGGAAAGAACAAAGGGAAAGGGGGAGGAGGAGATATGATATGACAGGAAAATATTTAAGGCGACATTAAGTTGAAGGAGTTAGGGGGGCAGCAATATTGGGGCATTCGGAAGAGTGCAAGCGATATAGGGTGTGAAAGGGAGAGGGGGGGATGAGAGACAGAGAGCAAGAGAGTAGTGAGTGCTGTCCGGTGTGCTGTCAGTGATAGATGGGGGTTGTAAAATAGCCTCTTCTCACTCCCCATTGGCTGTGGCTGAAGAAGAGTAAGGGGTGGGGGGGGTCTACACTGCTGCTGATATATTTGATTCTTTCATTCTCCTTCTCTGTTTGTCTCTCCATTGCAGTCTGAGGGAATGAGCATCAGTGGAAGAGCTCAGGACCCCAGCAAGACCCCTGCGCTGAATGAGACACCTCTATAGCCTGATCCTCATCAGCTAAAGTCTCCTCTCTGAGCTCCAGTACAGCATAAGGAGAGCTGAAGGGGAGGGGATTGCTCTTTATAATGAGTTTTATTTTTATTTTTGGTTTTGTGGAAAACAAAATAAACAACACATTAGACATACTGCGTAATGGCAGCTTGAAATGGCATACATATAACTTTATACTGCATAAGTATATAATATCAAACCCCTTTAAAAAAAAAAAACATAAGTAGGAAGATGGAAGTTGGGTTTTAATCTAAATAAAAAATATGAATGGTTTATAATTATTTAAATAAAATATGTTTTTCCTCCTATTATATATACTATTCAAAATCTAGTATAATGGTTGAATTATAGTTGTGATATTTGAAATGTTCATAGTTGCTGTTAAGAGATAATCAAGTGAGAAACACCTAACAAATTTTGTATTATTAAATGTATTAAATTAGTAAAAGTATTTATGAGATAGAAGAAAAGGCCGTAATAAAATTATTAATAAATAAAAATATGATAATTAATATCATAATATTGTAACTCATATATGGACAAATAAAGAAGGTTTTAAATTATGTACATTAAAAAAATTTGATATGGGGCAACACGGTGCCGCAGTGGGTAGCGCTGTCGCCTCACTAGCAAGAAGGTCGCTGGTTCGAGCCCCGGCTGGGTCAGTTGGCATTTCTGTGTGGAGTTTGCATGTTCTCGTGTTCGCGTGGGTTACCACCGAGTGCTCCGTTTTCCCCCACAGTCCAAAGACATGTGCTGTAGGTAAATTGGGTAAGCTAAATTGACCGTAGTGTATTTGTGTATGTCCTGGTCCTCCAGATTGTCGGTTGAGCATTGGGCTAACAACTCACCTCATAAAAACTAGATGTTACGAAACACCAATATGGTGCGACTAAATATCAACTTCGATATAAATGGCTCTGGGAGTAAGTATAAAAAAATTATATATGCTGTTCACAACATATTGGAGCTGAATTAAGGTGAAAATTCAAATGTTTCAAAAGTTGCAATGAACTACACATACAGTTACTTTACTGACTAAATTGCAGGACTAATTGGTATAAGCATACTTGCAAATTGATCGAAAAATGTAATTTCTTCTGACAAAATCATCTTTCTTTGGCATAACTTCTTTCATTTTTGGTTTGCTTTTAACTAATGCAATGAAGCCACATAGTTTAAGTGCAGAACTATGTTTAGGGATACTGATGTGTTTAATTTTAGAATACAAAGAAATACCAAAAGCACTCACCATTTGTATAGGGGTTGGCCACTTTTTTGTTTGTCATTACTCGTGCCGTTGCATTATTTACCTGTGAAAAAGTGAGCAGGTATGAGAAGCAGAACACAAATCAGAACACAGTGTAACAAAAATTCAGTTCATGCTTCTCTGCGAAGTAACAAAAAAACAACAACATCAACATTCACATGCTCTAATTATCACTTGAAAAATCATGAGATGCGAAAAAATGAAAGCGATCCATCAAGCTCTGATCTTCTGTTTTCCTGCTGGATGTAGGATCTAATCCAGGCTGTTTGTAGAAGAGTTGGATGATGACATCTGGTTCAACATGTAATGAAACAGAGCAACTCTGGAAATGGGCTTTAATGAAACCCAGAGTATATTGGAATTCCCCACTAGCCAAGCTGAGGGAGCTTCCTTGAGGCTTTTCTCCGCAATTTCATCTGCCACATTGTCTAGACGCTTCTACATATTCCCAGACACTACAACCCTGAGGCGGTGACTTCATGAGCACTAAATTTAACCTCGGGAAGGCGGAGCCATATTGTACAAACACCAGAAAATGAATGAAACCGCTACACGTAATATGGCACCTGGATTATGAACATGCACTTTAGCTGAACTGGCCTTAAAATATATACAGCTGAAGGCAAAATGATTAGCCCTCCTCTCAAATTTTCTTTCTCAAATATTTTCTAAGTGCTGTTTTATGGAGAGAAGTTTTTTAAACACCTAATAGTTTTAATAACTCATTTATTAATTTCTAATTTATTTTGTGTATTTTACTAGGTATTTTGCAAGATACAAGTATTCAGCTTTAGATACTAGTATCAAGCTCAATTTAGAGACTTTTAAGAGGGGCAATTTTAAGGGGGCAATGCAATAACAATATTGACCTTAAAAATTAAAAAAAATAAAATAAAATAAATTTTAAACTCCAGCCAAAATAAAAGAAATAAGACTTTTTCCAGAGGAAAAATATTATAGGAAATACTATGAAAATTTACTTCCTCTGTTAAACAGCGCTTAAACAGGGAAATATTTGAAAAAGTATACACATTTCCCAGGAGAGCTAATCATTTTGCCTTCAACTGTAATT
Organism: Danio jaintianensis; assembly: GCA_903798115.1. Taxonomy (NCBI): domain Eukaryota; kingdom Metazoa; phylum Chordata; class Actinopteri; order Cypriniformes; family Danionidae; genus Danio; species Danio jaintianensis. Next base: position 12,034,594 of record CAIGQV010017602.1, on the reverse strand, counting down.
TTTAGCATAATTCAGCAACACCGTTATCCATTTTGGAGCTTTAGTTCAAATAAATAGGAGCTATGCTGCCTACACAGAAAACAACTGCTCAGGGATATTACCAAGATGGCCGCCAAGTGAACCCGCTTCCCTTAAAGCGACTTTAGTAACACAGAGAGAGGCCAAGCAGCTTGTTGGGAGGCGCCGAAGGAATTTAAACATGGCCGCTGGCAACAGAAGCCGTGTTAGTATTTCACCCTCATGTTAATTAGCGTTAATAGCTTTCCGTTCCACAGGGCCCACAGAGGTCATTTAGCTTGAGGAAACAACTGGCCTCGACTCCCCCTTGATATATAGGTCTAGGTATTGTTTGTGCATTACATGAATTATCTTAATTGTCCTATAGAAAATCGTAATAGCCCTGTGGAGAAAAGGAAAAAAAATAGAGTGTTTGAAAGGCGAAATAAACCTCAGCTGTTTGGGATAAACAACTGGGACTTTAAGTTACATTGACAGGCCTTTGATATATGGAGATGAAAATAAAATGCATGTTTTTCAAGAGTCTGTGCATCACATTACCGGTTAAGCGATGCTAGAAAGTTCAAAAGCTTCTTTAAATACAGTTGCACATAAACATCAAAGCAGAAAGGATCAAATCGGATGGCATGCATATCAAACACACATGCACAATAGATATGACTAATATTATTTGCACTTAACATGCAGAATACAGCAAGTGAGATTTAGGGATGCAATGTGGTGAAATGAGACGCTGCATGCACATTCTATCTGCGCTTATTTTTTTCTCATGGGACATGGTGTTGGGATGGAGGGTATGGATAGTTAGATTAGGAAAGCACCTCAATTTTGCGTCCCTCTACGATTGTACCGTTTAATTTCTCCCGTGCACGGTCTGCATCTGCACTTGTTTCAAAAGTTACAAAACCAAAACCCTGAGATAAAGGATTCCCAATGTTGGATGATGGGGTGGTCGGAAAGATTTGAATGGGCAACAGATAGAGTGAGTGAGAAAACAAGAAGGAGAAAGACAGAGAGAGAGAGAGAGAGAGAGAGGTCAGCAGGGTTGCAACATCTATCCATTAGTAAGAAGTGAAATTAAGTCTTTAGGGTGGAAAGAAGACATTGAGATATAAGTTCAACAGTGACCCTTTTTGCTATAGGTTTAGTTCAGGCCAAAATTCTAATTCAGCCATCATTTACTAATCCTCATGTCATTCCAAAGGCTATCATTTAACTTCAGGACACAAATGGAGATATTTTGCTAACACTTTAGTTTTAGTACCAATTCTCACTATCAACTAGTGGCTTATTACCTGTTATTAACACTTTGGCTGTTTATCAAGTACATATTCCGCATGATCTTATTGTACATCCCTAATCTAATACCTAAATCTAACCACTATCTTAATAACCATTAATAAGCATCAAATTAAGAGGTTTAGTAATAGTGATAATTGTACTGATGTTTTTGACCAAACCTTCATGATTTCTATCTTCCCACTGAAAGTCTGTTCCCTTAAAACTTTCAAATGTTCATAAAGAGATCGAAAAATAAATCCATGTTTAATCCAAGTCTTCAGCTTGATGTGCAAAACCTCATTGTTTATTCAAGTTCAAAGATGCCATGAGACACTCAAGAGTGAACTTTATTGGATATCACCCATCAAGCAAGCATGTAGGAGCTTCTGTGAGCCAATCTGAAGACGCTTTACTGTTTAATGTAAATAAAAGTGCCAGAGTTTCTGCTGAACAGACTTCTGCTGAACAATTTTTGTATGAAATTTTGCAGGTAAATTTTATTTTTATTTTACTTCACGGTGTGTCAACTACATTTACAGTACACACTGGCTCTGAAACTTTAGTCTGTCATTAAATTTTTTGGATCAGTTTCAGTTTTTTTGCATCTTTAGCAAGCAAAATCTACAATGGTGTTTGACAAATTAATGCAATTTTATGACAAACAAAGTGCGTAATATAAAGACAGATAGTTTAGAAGCGTGCATTGTGCATTTTTCCCATGCCGCTGTTTGGTGTACAGTACATGTGTCTATACCTTTGACATACCGCCAGTCTCTGTTCATGATCAATTCAATTTAATGGACACTTTTTCCTCTTTCTTTTTTTGAAAAGAACACAAGCATCGGTGATTCTGTTTAGTATTTTTTGCAACAAATTAATTAATATGCATTGGAATTTTTAGGTTAACGAATACAAAAAAGCCACATATAAAAATGTCAGACTAAGTGTGCAAAGACCTTCAGAATGGAGGGACACAAATCTCTCATACCTTAATAAAAAATATGTTTTGGTTTGTAAAGACATGAAAGCTTGATTCGACATACACTACGCAAGTAAATGACAACCATTTTCATTTTGGCCTAAATTCACTCATTAATACTGAAACATATGACATGCATTTGTTCATTAGTGATTCAGGAAAACATAAAAATGTCATTGTTAATAAATACATGTATTGTCCTCATCTATACAATGATGTAAGGAATATTTCCAAGGACACATATAAGCTCATATAAGGTCTAATGCTGTATAGCAGGGAAGTGTCTCCTCTGTCCCGCACCCCCACCACCGCTGTCAGTGGTGAGTTATGGCCAACTGCAACCCAAACGCCATATCCGGAACAGCTATTAGGTATGCATAGCAAACAAGAGCGTGGAACAAGCCCTGGTCTTTTAGTTCATACACAGTTTGCAAGTACGGCCTGGTAATTGCTTTGGGAGGCCTGTGAGTATGATATGCATACATGGACACTCCATTCCTTGTGTCTGGCATGAATAAAGACCAGCCCTGGAGTCCTTGGCCCACAAGGAAACAGAAAAATCAAAAAGGAATGGGCCGCAAAATTAATCCTTTTGACATTTTGCGCTACTGTGTTCAACATAGTGTTTATAGTTTTTCTCTTTTTTTTTTATCACAGATTGAATTAGCTTACACTGCTAGAAAGCTTAGGCGCGATCTTGTGAACAACACAAACATACTCTTTTGCAATGATCCAAAACCTGGTAATATGCCTACATACAGAAGATTTATTTTAACTGATCATAAGCGCAGAGGAGATTTCATAACAGTAGGTTTAATTACTCTATGCTGCTTACTAAGAGGCATTTTTTTTGTTCTGATTAAATAATGTTCTGATAGATAGATAGATAGATAGATAGATAGATAGATAGATAGATAGAT
>CAIGQV010017602.1:12010209-12025876 GCA_903798115.1 Danio jaintianensis | reverse complement strand
TGTCTGTCTGTCTGTCTGTCTGTCTGTCTGTCTGTCTGTCTGTCTGTATATCTATCTCTCTCTACTGCACATTAATGCTCTAGATGACAGTATATTACTATTATTTCTCTCAAAACACATACATAATAACTGCAAACCTCTGATTCCTGTGATGACAGCTGAATTTTCAGAAGCCATTATTACTTCAGGATTTAGTGTCACATGGTGCTTCAGTTATCACTTTTATTACTATTATTAATAATAAAAACAGCTTTCAGGATTCTTTGATGAATTGCAAGAAAATATTAAGCATTACTAAACAAAATCTCATTCTTTGTGAAGTGCCAAAATGGGGGAAGTGGAGTTTGAAGAAGTCAACAATTTTGGGCTAAACCCTTGAGAAGTTTTACAGAGTCAATAGTTGCAGATCTTCTCCCTTTGCGCTCCTGCCTCATCTTAGTGTTCTCAGACTTGCCTTTTCTCAGACTTTTTTTGTGGAACTTTAGAGGAGCACAGCGCTTGTCCATCCCATCCTCTTCCACTAGTCTATCTATGGCACGGGATAATTGCACCCCTGGGTCCCTGAGAGACTTCACAGCAAGTTGCAGCAGTCTCTTCAGACCAACATACACACACTTGGTCACACATATGCCTGTTTTCGCATCGGAGCTGTCAGCCAACACAAACCTAATGAGGATAAACTTCTAGTTTTTAACCACAGTGAGGAGCGCTATTAATTACGTCTCCACTGGTGGGACCATCGCGTGGCTCCCTGCTCGTCATATCAACGCTGGGCAAAAAGCAGGAGAGGAGCGGACAGCCTCTCTTACAGGGAACAAAGAGCACCAGGAACAGATGTTCTCAAGACTCAGCAGTCAGCCTGTACCCAGAGTCCTCCACCAGTTTAAGTGTTACTGTTTGCTATACAGTGCCCTTAGTAAACACAGACTCTGGGTTTTAACAAGCTGGGACCAACAATGTTTTTTTGTTTTTTTTCTTTCTCTCCTCCGTACGCTGCCTGTAGCCTCCAGTAACAAGCTGCCAGTGTTTAACGCCGATCCCTTGCTGGCTGCTGTTAATTCAAAGGTATGCTGGAGTTTAAGTGTATGAGTCCTCAAGTCTTAAAGACGGGCACAGATGTTTCTAAAGAAATGCTGCGAGTCGTTCATTACTTCAGTATTTATTTTTTTTATTTTGGCCGAGAGTGCTTTACTTCTAAATGCAGATTGAGGAAAAGTAGTTGCGGATGAAATGCTGAATAATGACCGACCATTACTGAGCTTGTTGTTGCTTTCGGTATAAGAGTACTTTTTGATTGAAAAGCCTTGTTTAAAAAAAAAACTGGTTTTACTGATCTTTTTTCACATACTAAATCTACAAAATGAAACTTATATCAAGCAGTTACAGTGCTCAGCTTAAATGAGTACACCCTATTTTGAAAATGAATATTTTTCTCCATTTCTCAGTGAATATGGGTAATATATATTGGTGCATTTGAACAAAACAGATTTATTAAACAGATATATTTATTGAAATAATATTTTAGTCATCGAACATCTTTAGAAATGGAAAGATAATACATTTAAATGCAAAATAGTGGGAAAAAAAGGCAAACTACAACATTTCAACAAAATTGTATATATTTTTTGCTCTTTATGAAAACTTTATTTAATATTTTTCCCTAACATATAAATTTGGGCTACTAATTTTTGAACCATTATTGTAAGTTATTTTGTTAGATTAGCTCCAGATTTAACTCCAGTACTGACTAAACTAATGTATATGCACAAATATAATGTCGTAAAGCATCCCATAGAAAATATTCATTTAAATGAGAGATTTGTGAGGGGTGTGCTCATATATGCTGAGCACTGGATATCATTTAACTTTTTGTCATGCACTTTCTTGGCTTGAAGGGATAGACATAAAAAAGTAGGGTTAAAAAACATGGCTTATCATGATTAGTCTCTGAAGTTTTGATCACATTGGTAATAAGAAAGTAGCCTTGACGTTTTTCATATGACAAAATGTATGATGTTATTATTTAATGTCTCTATTTAACATTTCCATAATGGAATTAAGAAGCAAATATTTAGAGAAATAAGAAGTAAGATCAATAATAGTTACATATAGAACATTCATTCATTCATTTTCCTTCGGTTTAGTCCCTTATTTATCAGGGGTCAGAAACCGGAGCACTCGGAGGAAACCCACGCAAACACAGGGAAAACATGCAAACTCCACACAGAAATGCCAACTGGCCCAGCCAGGACTCGAACCAGCGACCTTCTTGCTGTGAGGAGACAGTGCTAACCACTGAGCCACCATGCCACCCACATTTAGAACAATATAGCAAAATGTTATGGATACAATTATTTTTTGAAGGTGACATAAATGAAGTCCAGTTATTGGGCTCAGCTATTAAATAAAGCAAACAGACATAATTTATAAAATACCTGATGTTTAAAGTATGTTTTAATACACTTATATGTGTTTGATTCAATAAAACGAACAATGGGATTATTTATTCAGCTAGTCATTCATTCATGAGCTCACAGGGTTCATTTGTTTAGGAATCAGATGAGATTGGTTGCACTGAAAGGATTTGACTCACTAAAACAGCTCATGTTTGGGAATCAGACTATACTGGTTGCATAATTATTATTCACCATTAAGCACCTTATATGATTCATTAGCTAGGAAATCAGACTAGGCTTGCCCTTTAAGATTTTGATTCATTAAAAAGGGTGATATGATTCATTAGCTTGGGAATCAAGCGATCATTCATTCACTCAGGAATTGGACTATGTTTATACAATTAATTTCATTTCTTGAATGTAACGGTTTTTCTTTTGTTTAAAAACAGGTTTGATACGATTAATCAGTTCAGACTGTATTATTTGATTTTGATTCACTAAAAAGGGAATTAATTCAAATTAAAACTGTTCAATTGACAAGCCTAGACTTCCATCACAACTATGCATATCATTCAAAAATGTTAATGAACTCACTCTCAAGTGGTTATAAACCTTGATATGATATGAGTTTTCTTGATCATAAAAGAAAATATTTTGAAGAAAGTTGAAAACCTAGTATTTGTTTTTCCTACTATGGATGCCATTGGTAATTCAGCTTTCTTCAAAATATTTTCTTTTGTGTTTAACAGAAGAAATGATCTCAATCTGAGTGAAGGGAGAGTAAATAATGACAGAATTTTCATTTTTGTGTGAACTATCCCTGAAAACAATTAAAATATCTAAAACTGTGACACACACAAAACCAAAACTCTTGTCAGAGCTGAACCAAAATCAACAGTTTGAGATCTGAGACTCACCCCGAACATTTGCCGGAGGTCTGGGTCCCGGAAGCGGAAGGGAATGTTGGAGACGTGTAACCGTTTGGGCTGCTGCTTCTCCGAAGAGTCTGATGGCTGGAGCTGAAGCTGCTGAGATCCGTCTGTCTGTACCACATCGTCCGCCTGCTGAAACACACACACGCACACATGCACGCACGCGCACACACACACACACACACACACACGCACACACAGAAAAAACTCTGTTAGCTCTGAAACACTGTCAAAGTGCAGCGGGCAACGGTGAGGTGGGAGATCAGGGCAAGCTGGTGGCATTTTACAAATTCCCTGTGCTCTGCCAACATTTGTATGTGGCGGTGAGGATTAAGGAAGCTGTCAGGAAGTGTGGATACAGACTTAAAGGGGAGGGAAAAAAAACTCTGACATGGGAAGACCAGAGAATGCATTTACCGAGCAGCCGCCTATAAAGACCTGAGGGAAAACGGGAGAGGGAGAGACTGAGAGAGAGAGAAAGTAAGCGTAAAGATGGTGTGCTCATCTGTCCATCATGTGGAGGAAATGGTAGTGACACAGCTGTGCTCAAGGATGGACTGCTGTCCGTGACACACATTCATCTTTCACCTCACAAGCCCTGGTGCTGCAGCTTTCATCCCATTCTCAGTATTTCTCCAGCTGGATTTTGAGCTTCGTAATAGCTCATCTGACCAGACTCTGACCAGATGCTGTCACAAGTGGGGTGTTATAAAACTCTGAAATATAGCTCATGCAGTGGTCTTTCTAACAGGGATAATGGCAAGTATAAAACATAAAATGAATTATTAATTAAATATAAAAACTGTAAATACATTAAAATAATGCAATATAAAATTACATATTTTTATAGAATTATTGTTTAAACAAAATCAAAACAACTTAAGTTCATATATTATATTATATTATATTATATTATGATATGATATGATATGATATTATTATGTATTTTTTCATATACAATTACAGTAGTTTTACATTTTGTATAATGATTTTGGAAGGAAATTTGGGTTTTGGATTAAACATATTACACCATACATACTCATAGCTAAAATAATAACAGAGATGTATAAAATACATTCAAACATATATATAAGTACTGAAAATAAGTTTGATTTATATAAACAAACTAGAAGACAAGTTATTATTATTATTATTCTTTTTTTAAATATGTCATTAGAAAGTTTAAAATATATCGTTAATATTGTATAAAAAATATCACTTTAACATTTTATTTCAGTTAGTTGAAACTATAAGAAACTATAATAGTTCTGAAACACTGTAAAATAACATTATACACTCTAAATCCATATCAATGCATAAAATCATACCAAATATTAGGGAAAAATATAAAAAAAGAAACTATATGAAATATCAATATTCATAAATAAAAATACTGTCTTAACAAAATGCTCTTGAGGGAGGATCAGGTTGGTGCATAATTGAATAAATAATTAATCCAGCCGTGATGCAATGGACGACAGATGCACGAGACTTCTGTGGTTTAAGAGTTTGTCTTGTTTTTCAGTTATTGTGTGCAGACATGTTCAGTGAAGGAAAAAAGCATGGTGAGCGCAGCACCCGAACGGCAGCCCTTCATGTACATAATGAATTAGAAGAACATGGGAGCACAGATGAAGAGATGATGTCAGCTAAACTTCCCCCGGCTTAGCAGGATCAATGAGAAAGAAGTGCTGAAGGCAGCTACATTTGGCTGGGCCCATAGACAGCTGTATACTAGAGCACACACTCTCTCTCTCTCTCTCTCTCTCTCTCTCACCGCAGAGACAGAAAGACAGAGATGAAAGAAAGAAAGAAAGAAAGAAAGAAAGAAAGAAAGAAAGAAAGAAAGAAAGAAAGAAAGAAAGAGTGTGGTGCTATTTGATTAGGGTGTTTTGTGTGGCTGAAAGGGCATCCGCCGCATAAAAAAATAAGATATTCCAGAGTAATTGGTGGTTCATTCCACTGTGGCAACCCCTGATAAATGAGTGAGTGTGTGAGATGGTGTTTTGTATGTTGCTACACTGTAAAAAGCAATTACTTAATAAAGTGAGTAAACCCATTGACTTAAAAAAGAGAAGTTACTTAAAAAAAAAAACTTAAAAATGTAAGCATTTCAGTTGTAACTTAGAAGTGTTCAGTTCACTTAACTTAATTTTTATAATTTTGCACATAGCTCATTTACTTAAGTAATAATAATTTGAAGGCAATGAGTTTACTCACTTTTTCAACTAATGACTTTTTTACAGTGTATGCAGTTACTTAGTAGTACAAACTGTACAAATCTTGACTATATATTATTATTTTATATAAACTTTCCATAGTACCTAGAAATGGTTTGTCCTCTGAGGTGATTCTAATAATATTTTTTGCTTTTTTAAATATTCTGCTTGAAAACCTATTTGGAAAAAATCTTAGCATGTGTTCACACTTGTAGTTTGGTTCACTTTGTGGGAAAAATACCCGATGTGTGTTTTGTCTCATATTTGTATTATGTCTATCTATATCTATAAAGATGTTTATCTTGCCTGATCTCACGAGGAAACGCAACTATTTTACGTTTTGTCAGTTCAGTGGCTAATTCGAGTTCAGTCGTATGAAAATGTACAAATTTTAAAAGCAGTCATCTCACCCAACCCCACCCCTAAACCCAACCGTCATTGGGGGATGAGCAAATCGTACTAAATTGTACGAATAAGATCGTACAAATTTATACGAATTAGCCACTAAATCAAAAAGTTATGAATTGTGGTGAAATATCATTGGTGCATCTCTGATCATCAAAGCAGCGTTTCCAATTTGAATAATCATTCATTTGAATCACTAATTCCTTATAACCAATTTCTAGTTAAAGGCTTAATTAGGTTAAGTGGGCTTGTTAGATTAATTAGGCAAGTCATTGGAGAATGGTGATTTGTTCTCTAGCCAATAGAAAAACAAATCACTTCTTAAGGGAGCTAAAATTATTGAGTTAAAAAATTATTTAAAAAATGTAAAAACTGCATTCATTCCAGTCAAACTAAAAGAAATAGGACTTTAATTACAATAAAAATGATATGACAGTATCAAAAATATTGTCTTTGAAAATATTGAAAATATCGAACATACTGTTCTTCACTGTAAAAATTGCTGGGTTCAACACAATTCCTTCATGCTGTCCCAACACAAATTGATTATGTTAACTTAATTGTTTTTACAAATTTAAGTGTACTAAACATTAAAACATTAAGTTGACCCCCGACAATTTTTAAGAATTGTTTGTTTCAAGTAGTTTGAACAAGCAGAAAAAGTCTCTTTTTTTTTTGAGTGTTGATCTGTAAAACATCACATGGGAAATAATTACATATAGTCACAGGATTTTGACTTCAGCTATATTACTTGAAATTATGACTATGATGTGAAAACACAGGTATGCTTGAGAGTTCTGTCCTTTCTGTGGTTGCATCTTGTGACGTCATGTTCTGTTTTTGGTTCATTACATGTCTTTGGTCTGTGTAGCATTCATATTTCAGTCAAACTGTTCCAGAGTTTGTTTGGAAGCAGACAGAGACCCATCTCATCTGTTGTTTATCGGGTATCAGAGTCTGGATGGAAATATTACCACTTTGAACTAAACCAAACCCGCAAACACACCCTTAGAAGAGTAAAATGCATGATTTGAGGCATCATTTATGTGTGTAGCATGAACAGAAGAAGTCAATAATATAATCCATAACCATTTGTATGAACAATGGCAGTAGACTTACATGAAATACTTAAGTATAAACAGTATGAAAGCTGACACCCTACAGCTTTAAAAAGCCAGAAAACCACAAAACAGGCATGAAGAAAAGACTTAAACTTTTCAGCTTTTTATTTTTTATTTATCTGAATTCTGAATCAAGAAAAGGGGAGATTAAAATGGATTAATCAAAACTTACTTTGCAAATTAAATTGTATTTATTTCTGATAGTATACAGATTTATGTGTACGTTTCTTTTATGTATATACTAAGTGTGCTTGAAAAAGGTCACCCTCATTATAGGCAAAAAACACAAATAAAAGAATCATATATTAATCATAGAAGACAATAATACAATCCATAACCTTTAGTATGAACAATGGGAGTTGACTTGTATTAAATACATTACTTATATTAAAGTACAAACAGTTTAAACACTGGCAATGATTTAAAAGGCTAGAAAAGCACAAAATAGGCCAAACTAAAAGACACCTAAACTTTTCAGCCTTTTATTTTGCCACATAAATGAGCACTCATGTTAACTCTGAATTCAAATTTCTGAAAAAAGACAAATTTAAAACCGATTAATCAAAACTGACTTTGGGATTCATACTGACAGGATTTCTGATAGCATTTGGGTTTATTTATAGCAGTGTTTCCCAACCCTGTTCCTGAAAGCACACCAACAGTACACATTTTCAACCTCTTCCTAATCAAACACACCTAAATCAACTCAGCAGAACATTAAAAGAGACTCCAAAACCTGAAATGAATGGGTCAGATAAGGTAGACATCCAAAATATGTATTGTTGGTGTGCCTCCAGGAACAGTGTTGGGAAACACTGATTTATAGCACTTTTTTTTACAGTCCTCTTTCACATGTCAATACTTTAAAATAATTACATACTTTCCTTAACTCTGTCCATTGTTTTATATAACAAGTACTTTTGTAGGTAAGTACACGTTAGTACACATTCTGTAAGATAAAGTGCAATCGATTTATCTGTACACTTCTAAGTGTGTTTTTCATGTATATACTTAATTATAATAAGTAGGCTGGACAAATTCCCCCTCATTAGGCACAAAACACAAGAGATATGAATCACAGAAGATGGCGATATATCATGCATTAGGTAATGAAGATATAATGAGATATCTATCACTCCATTCCTTTTTTTTCTCTCGCCACCCTGACAGAGAAAAATAGAGGGAAAAGGTGAAGTAAATGCAATTATGTAGACACAGCTAAGAACATAATACCAACTCAAATGCAAAAGATTTGGACCTGCAAGGCGTTCATTTTTCCACTCATTACAGAGAGAAGGTGAAAAATGGCATGATAAAATATCAGCTGAAATGAGATTTTAAAGTTTAACTCGCTGTACAAAACCATTATTGCAGAGGACATATGTCTTTACAGGGGAAATTACACCAGTAACACGACAGAAGCGACTTTACATTTCTATGGGTCGCATAGATTAATCTTTTTTTTTTTTTTAAATGAACAGATAAAATAATAAGGCATGCAGACAAGCATCTTTACATCTTCTGTGCTTATCTGATTACCAGGTCTACCAAAGGGAGTTTTCAGTGAGAGAAAAAAAAGAAAAGAAATATTTGCATTACAATAAAACAGCCCAAACTAATCAGTGTATCACCTTTTTTAGTTTGAAAACAACACAATTTTTTCCCAAACACAAACATTTGCCTGCTGCATTAACTAGCCCATAATAACTCTATATTAATGGATAAAATAATATTTCATGTCTTTTCAAGACACAAAAGCTGTGGTTGTGGTTTAAAGGGTTAGTTTATAAAAAAAATGAAAACTTTATTCTAAACCTGTGACTTCTGTATTACACTAAAGACATGCTTTTTTGAAAAATGATTTTTTTTTTTGGCCAAACAATGAAAGTCAATGGGCTTCACTGTTGTTTTAGACACAAAATATTGTTCAAAATATCTTCTATTTTATATCTTCTAGAGGTTTGTGATTATTATAAGGGTGATTATAAGTTTACAAAACACTGCTTTTTAGTCAATTTAAAACTAGGGTAGGAAATTTTGGATACTAGCAAGCTACTGTAGCTTTAATGATTATTATCTCATGTCTCGTATATTGGTAAAATCATACAGTTTTGGAAGAACTTACGGGTAAGCAAATATTGAGTACATTTTCATTTTGTGTTCAGAATTCAAATGTTCACATTTTCCCCTTTAATGCCACATGAAAAAATACTATAGTTATTTGTGTTTTTGAACCATACTATAGTAAATTATATTTTACTGTATTTATCATAACACTTTGGTAATGAATGCTACAGCATACTGTAGTATTACTCTTACACTATTGAACTGATAAACTATAATAAATAGTATAGTTAAGTTTGTGTGGTGTAGTAAAATACGCTCTATGGTTGTTGTATTACCACAGCAACTGTAGAAATACCATAGCCGATTAATTCAAGCACTTTACACACAGAAATAAAGTCACTGGGGTGGTACCTTTTTTAAAACGTACACTTTTTTGTACCATACAGGTGGACATTTTGTACCTTTAGGGTTTACTTTTGTACCATTAGGTTACTATGAGGTACACTTTTGTACTTTTTGGGTATTAATATGTACCTTTAAGGACCTGTTAGGAACAAAAATATACCTTTTGAAAAGGTACTGCCCCAGTGACAGACTTTGTACCTTTATTTCTGAGAGTGTATTATAATATAGTATTTACTATAAACGGCTACAGTATTTTTCATGTGGGATAATGCACTTTTACACTGTGTCAAAATTAGTTTTTTAACATCCAGACAAGAAGTCCTGTTTCTCCCAAGACGATGTGCTTAAATGCTGCTAAACGCTGAACCCTACAAAATGTCACATGGTCAGTCATCATTTGGGAACGATGAAGGTAAGTTTGAACCCCCGCTACAGGTTATACAGTATAACAGCAGCCAAACCTCTGAACCATTAAACGTCGAGGGTCACCGGCTCCTGCTTTTTCCATCTGACAACTTCCTCATCTTCTCTAATGCACAGACTCTCCCAACGGGCTCTCGGGGGTCTCTGTGAGAGGACACCGTGTTTACCAGCACATTGGCACTATCAATCATCGCGGCTATGTAGACAGTCAAGCCCTGTTAAGATAAAGCACATGGGTCGACTCTGGATCCACACAGCCTGTCGTCCTGCCCCTTGTGTATGCCGCCTGAGGTCGGCGAGCGGCGGAGGCCTGTAGCCCCTGCCTGATGGTGGTAGATGGAAAGCCGAGCAGATGGATGGGCAAGCGGAGGTGCAATTACCCCCTGGTGCCCCCGCTCCCTGGGCTGCACCTCTTCCCGCTCCGCCATCCTCATCCATCACGCCGGTGCCATCGGTCATTCACATGCTCTGTCTGCAGTAGCTCTGGAGAGAGGCACGCTATCTATCATGTCTAACAGGTGAGCGGTGCGACGGCGCGGACTCGCCCATTACCGAGCGGCGGAGCGTGGCCTCTGAGAGCCTCCAATTCCTCGCTCTGCCCAGCCGAGTGCTAGAGAGAAGGATGAGGGCTTTGATTTGCTTACTTTATGGGAACGTGTATTGACTAGGTCCTCTCAGATGTAAGTCATCATGTAGCGACGCGGAGCAGCGAGTAACGGACAGTGATAAAAATGAAGAAAAATCGTAGGGCTACTGTGTATTCGTCTTGCACGCTTTGCTTAGAGTCGGCATGGAACAGAAGTTGAGAAAGCTTTTTTCTTACCTAATGTGATGTATATAGCCGCATGAACTGGAAAAGGTGTAAAGTGGGACTTGTGAATGTGTTGCAAATGGATCGGATTGTTGTTGTTTGCTATTGCTCTGATTTATTTTGAACGTTTGATTAACTGTTATTCTCCCCATTTGGACTCAGATGTGAAAATCTCAACTTAAAAGTTTGCAATTCATCAATAGTTTTAACTTTTTAAAGAGTTTTATTTTATTTTTTTACTTTAAATGTCTAGTTTATGGTAAAGAAAATGTGATGTATTCAATTCTTTCATTTTATATACATATTTTAAATCTGTCAGGAACAGAAGAAGATTATAAATTTATAGTAAAACTTGCCATTTTCCACTAGAGAGGTGTTTAAAAAAAAAAGAATTAATTTCCCAAAAGTAAGCTTTTAAACAACACCTAATATAATAAAATTAAATAAATAAAAGATTTGCACTAAGCATCCCAACAGCTAAAATATTACAGGGCCGGTAAATGTAAATATTGAGCAAATGTCATGCAAATTTAACATTTATGTTTTAGATTTATGGTTTTAGTGTAGTTTTAACAAATATTTTGTTTATAGCTAAATCATTTCAAATAAAACTTTAATAAAATACTGGAAATGCCCATGCTAATTTCATAGTGATTTTGAGGAGAGGACAATTGTTCCACCATAACAAGTACTTTGTAAGACACCCAGTTCAACTGACTCTTGATTTAAACGATACAATCTCTCTGGCTTTATTGGGAGTATTTTCACTTCTCATGAGTGTAGCGGCTTGAAGTGCTCTTCTCTGGAGGAGTTGACACTAGGCTAGGAGAGAGAGAGGAGAGGTAAGCGTTTGAGACTCCGCGCTCCAGGTTTGGATCTAATTATCTCATCGTCACCGCTAAGCAGCCATCTACAGGGGGTTCGTCTGCGCAATTTGCCTTTTAATTTGTGTTAATTGCATGTTAATTATATTGCAGCTAGCATGGGCTGCATCTGTCTCTTTCAGAGACAAGGTTTCAGAGGGCTTTGCTCTCCCAAGTTTCGTAGACGAGGTGAAAAGTAATTAAAAGTCTTCGCTGTTCGAGGCGAAGACAACCTCCCTGCACACTCGGGTTGCCTGCTCGTCCTCTGGAGGACATTGCGAGGTGGAGGATTTGACATCTTTCGTGTACATGTAGATGGACTGTGACCCTCTTTCCAGCACTTAACAGGAGGACAATGGCAAGGAGTTAAGTAACCTGCATTAGGGTCTCAAGATGTGGATCCTGCCAAAAAAGCTAATAGTAAATCCATACGGGAGGATTTTACGGTCAGCTAAGAAAAGCTCCCCAAATTAACCCCAAGTAGGTATATTACCCCCTCTAAAGCTTTATGACAGCCAATTACCACAATTGAAGCAAGAAATGTTGCATAACAACATTCCATTTGCCATGCTCTGGGATTTAGTATGTCAAATGATTTAGTGAATGACAAATGTGGTCCATTTATCGCTCTGACGTACTCTGTCCAGCACATTTACTGTAAACATGTATCATTTCACATTTTCACAAGCATGCATGAAAACAAAGACATTTCATGATCTATAAGTCATTACAACATATTTTATGTTCATGTAAAATAAATAATCTAAAATAAGTTAAATCATACAGGCTATTTTTAAGGAACACTCCACTTCTTTTGAAAATAGGTTCATTTTACAACTCCCCTACAGTTAACAGTTGAGTTTTACCATTTTTGAATCCATTCAGCCGAACTACCGTTCTGGTGGGGGCACTTTTGGCTTATCTTAACATAGATCATTGAATCGGATTAGACCATTAACTTTAAGTTAACTCTAGGAGACCTGTAAAATGAGCCTATTTTCCAAAAAAGCGGAGTGTTCCTTTAAGTCAGTTTAAACCAATGTAAGTTAAAATAACTTGTAAGGTTAAGTTGGTTCAATTGAAATATTTAGGGAATCACTCATTTTTACAGTTATTGCAGTTTAACAGTTATCAGTTATGATGTACTGATGTCATTTGTCATGCTAGCATAATATGGCACGGAAGACACGATGATTGAACGAGTAGAAAACTATGGTACCTACTTTAAAAGTATTACTATATGTACATCTGGGCACATTTTGCTGCTTGTGAGTTTGCGAAATTGTTTGTGAATTTTTTAACTGACACTGAAAGTACAGTACAACCCAAGATCCCCTATGTACACTGCTATAAGAGCTCACTGTAAAAAGTGAAACACAATGCTGAACATGCCTAATAAACAACACGTTTGATGTTTAATAAAATCAAGAATTGTCCTTCTTTGACCAGGTAAAATTAAAGGCTCAGTTCATACATCTGACTGCTTCTATTTAATAACAAAATTGTATACATGTGAAGCAAGATTAACAATTGAGTACGCAGTGAACTGTAAAACCAGTGTAGGTTTCCACCCCTAGTATACATTCAATATAAAGTGGAGACAGGAAGTTAGAAAATGCACACAAACTGCATCAACTCTCCTCGTTTTTTTTTCCCTGCAAGACTTTCCAAATGCTAGACTACAATCATTCCATGCAGCCGATGCTCCCCTTGTTTCTATTTCTGTTGTAGAAGAGCAACTTCCCTGCGCTTCACATTCGGCGAGAAACAGATCAGCCAAGCAGCACCAAGAAATAATTGCCTGAACATTATCATACACCGCCACATTGGACCTCTCATCCAAGCCTCCTCTGCCTAAAGCACAACGTCACAGAAGTCTCGTGTTTGTATGTTGGGGCCGGGTGGGGAATGAGTCCTGCTAAATCGTTTCTATTGCCGCACTCATTCAGTGTTATCTGCAAATCACTTTCAAAGTGCTCAGCTCAGCACTTCCCCTTTCAGAATGCCCCTACAACCACATAATTGAAACTATCTGATTGGAAAGCTGCCAAGCAGGTAGATTACATCCGATTAGGGCCAAACCAGCGCTTCACTTAAAGGGATTAGCTTGAGCCGCTTTATATTTTTTTGTTCTTCCACACTTGCCTCCGATCCCGTCATCTTTCCCTCCCTCTGAGATGCGAATACAAATCATCCGCCTGTCATCTAGAAAGAAGACAGTGGCCTTTCAGTCTGGCGCAAAGCTCTAATTAATTAGACAAGGTAATCTGATTCACAACAAGTTTAGCCGGTAACAAATACGGTGGATTAAAGAGCGCTTAGACCTGTGGTACTATTACCGATGGCGCAGTAAAAACTATTCAGGGAAGGCGGCCAAGAATAAGTGCAGGAAATAATGGCAACGCCTTAATAACATAACCTCACGCTCCTTTGAGCAGTACGGCTATGTTTAAGCCAGTTGCAAATCACAGTTTAGACAATCCCACCCAAGGCGATATGACAGTCGTGGTGGAAAACTGTTAGCATGTAGTAGTCTTTTATCGCTGAGTTAGCCAGCATCTAGAGTCTGTGCTGTTGTGATCTGATATGTGATCTGATGTGATTAGCGTCCACTCTCTGAGGTCTAGTGCTTGCTCTTTGCTAATGATGCTCTGCAGGGAGAGAGAGAGAGAGAGAGAGAGAGAGAGAGAGAGAGAGAGAAAAGCGGGAGAATGGGAGAATTTCACCCTGGTGGTTCGGGGCCGGAGTGACAGTTTAAGTACATCCTCCAATCGAGCTGTAGATTAGCCTAGCTGGAGCTCATGTGCCTTTTTTTTGCGGCCTGTCAGAATCGCTTCTCTTGCGATCTGCTGAGCGTGGGATTATATCTACTTCCACACCACCTCAGAGCTTTACACATATCCCAATCAGAAAGAAAAAAAGATTACATTTTTCATCCGTCCTTTCCCCTCCACCCCAAGGCCAGGAAGACCTTGTACTACTTTGTGCATTGAAAAAAAGTTTGATGATCTTATATTTCTCTTTCCCACACTTCTCATATGCCCTTTCTCAAGATTTGTCTCATTTTACACCCTAGATACCAGCCTCCAAACCATGCAGCATTTATATGAAATCTAATGAAACACTACGATAAAAGAATAAAAAAAAATAAAATACAATTAAAAAAATAAATAAAAAAAACCATATAAAAAATAAAATAAAATAACTCTCAGGGATTAATCAGTATTTCCTTGCATTTCCTACAAGTGTATGCTAAAGTTTTGCTCTTATTTTTCCTCTTTCCCACCCTTCTTTTTCATGCTCTTTCTCCAGATGTCTCTCATTTGACTCCCTAGATACCAGCCTTAAACTATGCAGCATTTATATGGTATCCATATAGTCGCTGGTTCGAGCCTCGGCTGGGTCAGTTGGCATTTCTGTGTGGAGTATACATGTTCTCCTTGTGTTCGCGTGGGTTTCCTCCGGGTGCTCCAGTTTCCCCCACAAGTCCAAAGACATGCGCTATAGGTAAATTGGCAAAGCTAAAATTTTCCGTAGTGTATGTGTATGAATGAGAGTGTATGGGTGTTTCCCAGTGATGGGAACGTAGCAAACGTAGCAGCAGAAAGATCATTTCAGTGAACATGGCATAGTTGTTGGTGTCAGATGCATAGACTGGTATTACAGAAACTGCTGAACTACTGGGGTTTTCACATTAGTTACAGTAGTTTAGCTACAATTACAACAGTCATAACTTCTTTCTACTGTATTATTCCCTTACCGAGATGCCTAGATTTGTAGACAATGTTGGGACACACTAGGATAAACTGTCCAACATTTGTGACAACAGTACGAGTGAATATAGTGACTAGCCAATGGTCAAATCTCATATTTTACATGACCCACAGTATATGGGACTTGTAAAGGAGTCTCAAACCCTGAAACCATCCCTTTACAGTATATGAAATCTTATAAAATCCTGTGGTAAAAAACCCCAATATAAAATAAAATAAAATAAAATAAAATAAAATAAAATAAAATAAAAT
>CAIGQV010017602.1:11968654-11992500 GCA_903798115.1 Danio jaintianensis | reverse complement strand
ATCTATCTATCTATCTATCTATCTATCTATCTATCTATCTATCTATCAATCTATCTATCTATCTAGGAGTTGGAAGTTCAAATGAATGGGTCCTTGTTAAATAACGATACTAAATACAATAATCCAATTATACAATATTTTAAATCAAATAAACAAAAACATTCTCTCTCTATAATAATAATAATAATACTTTTTTATTGTCTTTTTATTACTATTACAGCCACCACTGGTGTGTATCCACACTTTGCCAATATTGTATGTAAAACAATCATCCCAATAAAGTACTTTGAAATTGAAATTGAAATTGAGTGAAGGGTGAATTTGGGCCGGTCGGGGCCAGCCGGTATCGATCGGCTCTCAGCGGAGCTCTTCCACAGCCGCAGGCCCCGTGCCACGCCTCTAGTCTGATTACTGAGAAGCTCTCTGCTGGTGCAAATTGGATTGAAAAGCCTCTCCCAAGCGTACTTAGGAAATCATTTCCAAGGCTGGACCGCTGCTGCTCTCACGTCGGCCAACAGCTCAGGTCCATCCCGGTGCCCTCGCGTTATTGTGCACGTGTTTGTTTGGGTATAGTGAGGATCCCCCTCTAATATGTACGTAATCTGATTTAATCGATGAGCCATCATGTCCATTTCTCCTCTTCAAGCTATCCTCTTGTTAAGTCTGACATTACGCGTCACAGTGTCTGGGTGCAAATGCTTTATTAGATGCCAGAAGCAGACAAAAAGTAAGGAATAGTTTGTTTGCCGTTGAGTTATTTGAAAATAGGTGCTTATGCTACACTCCAGGTGTCCATTATTTTCAACTATTGAATTATTATATAATTTAATTATTCTGTTTGTACTATGGCTATCACATGAAAAAAAACATCGGGATTAATTCACCAACCAATCTTACAAACAAATCTGTTCTTAACATACTTATGCACTTTTCAAGATGAGAAGAGAATTTATAAGCACTCAAGACCAGTTGTACACATTCAAAACTGTATTTTTGCTGCTTGTTCAGACTACTTATTTAAAATGAGTTGAATCGACAAAATTCCTGGGAGACGACTTAATTGTTCAATACACTTAAATTTGTAAAAAAAAAACAAGTTAACTTAATCGATTTGTGTTGGGACAACATGAATTGTTTGGAACCTTGCATTTTTTTTTACAGTGGATATCTCTGTGTTAATTGTTTGTTCATCAGTTTTGTTCATTATAAGTTGATAAAATTTTAATATTTGAATGTAATGTATTGATTGTGTTTTAAAAGAAATTTGAAAAGTATAAATAAATTATAAATAAATAAAAAAATCACTGCAATCAGCAATCATGGATGGTAAAATCCAGCAATCGTTCGCTTATTTAAGGCCCATATTTTCATGTGCATCAGGCTTTTGAACAACTTGCCAATCATGTGAGCTTTCTTAGGGGCTGTTTACACCTAGTCACTTCATGCATTTTTTTTCTGATCAGAAAGCTTTTGGGTTTTCACATTTTTTGTAAAAAGGGCAGGTGTAAATGCCCTCTGAAATGCATTCGAGATGGCTATAAATCCGATCGCTCAAACCACTTCAGGAGGTGGTCTGGGACGGATTCCAGGTGAAACTGGACAAGTTTAAATGTACCTGGTTTTTGAAAGCACACAAGTCAATTTTACTTCTAAAATGTAAAATAAATAAATAAATAAATAAACATGTGGAGCATGTTATAGGCTATATGACATAGTCAGATATACTGTAATGTCAATATAACGCCACAAATTACAGTTTGGGATGTTTGTTTCATTTTATTTTATTTTTTCAAACATAAATTTAGAATGTTACATTAATATCAAAGGGCCGAATTGACAACCTGAGATACCTCTGTGAATGGAGGGGGAAAATAATAGAAAAAATATAGCATTTATTTCGCTTCAACGGTCTGAGCGTCTCTTTTGCATCCCAACTTTCACAGGGTCCTGAGATGTTATGCAGCTTTATGGGAAATTGCGGGGTGTTTCCTATGCTAATTTGAAAGAACTGCCACAACAGACATGTGATTCACTATTCTTAAGAATGCAGATGCGAACAATTCTGCCGCTTAAAAACATGTCACGAATCCAGCATTAATTGTTCTTTGGATGTTTCTTAATAACAAATTAACAAAAATCCTTAAGACGATAATGGTGAAGGAGGCCCATTATTTAGATTTTGTATTTTCAGACATTTCTCAGGTTTTTAAATCACTCCTTTGTGTGGAACTAGTTTCTTACGCATGTCATCCAAAGTCTTGCTGTGAAGTATGTAGTCATATGGAACTGTATTGCAGTCAAGACCTGCCTGGAACAACATTACCTGTGCTTTTATCTGAAAATAATTGCACACCTTAGAACGTTCATCAGCCAATCAGAATGAAGCAGTCATGATTTTGTAAAAGACTTTCTTTAACGTGATATGAGATAGAGTTTTCTCAATTCAAATAAGTAGAGGCTTAAACCCTGAAACAATATTCCATGCGTCACAACTTATCAATCAAATTGTGTGTGTGTTTGTTTTGGTATGAACAGGATCCTCCCTCTAATCTGTTTTAAACTATGAGTCATCGGGTCCGTTTCTCCTCTCTTAGCTATTAGGCCAATGCATTCATTCTCTTTTTTTTACTCCACAGTCACCCCAGCACTAGTGTGTGTGAAGTCAAGCGTAGGAATGAAAAGCTGCTGTGGAGTGTCTGTCTCACCTAGTTGTAACACCGTGACATAAAGCAGGTTTGAAGGGTGAAATTTAGCGCTGTGAGAGAGCAGCCGTCTTAAAATGGTGAGCACAGCGGCGTAGGAATGCTATTGTTTTTTTCCAGATGATAAAATCCTCGCTGGTGACAGCAGTGTGAGACGTGTGAGTGATTTCCAGTGCAGACGGCAGACGGGATTTGGGATCAACAGAAGCCCGAAGGTCTGCTAGAGTCTAGCGAGGAGAAGTTGCTGTTAAGTTTGGAGAGTCTGTGTGAGTTGCGTAACACTGGCTTAAGGAAAATATTTCTGTTAAAAGGTCAACTAAATGGAAAGGTTCTTAAAAAAAAACTAATTCATTAGACAAGCAAAACTGTGTAAGTTATTAGGACTAGTTGTTCTTAGTTTTTTTTAAAGTTTTTTTTATTTTCCTTAGTTTTTTTCTCGTTTCAAGCATCTAACTAACAAAAGTTAATGAGATTGGTGGATAAATCAACAACAGTTAGTTAATGAGCTAAGAAAGATTGCATTCATTTAAAATTTTAACCTTGATAAGCCTTACAAAATTGCGCTTCAATCTAAGGGGATTTTGATAAAACAAGAAAAACAATTAACATAAATATAGATTAAATGTGTTTGTCATGTTTAAATTATGTATTTCTAAAATTATCTACAACATTTTTATGAAAAATAAAAAGAAACAAGAAACTTTTGTTCAGAGTAGGTATAACAATTAAGAAAATGTACTACATTTTTCACAATATATAAAATAACATATGTAAAAAATAATTTGAAATATATTTTAGACTTTATTAATATATTTTCTAAAACTTTTTTTTTTTTTAAACAGTACCAACCCCAGACTTTTAAATAGTAGTATATTATGGTTTTCATAAAAATATGAAGCAGCAAAAACAGTTTTGAAGGACCATGTGACACTGAAGACTACAGTAATGAAGCAGTTCTTTGAAATTGCAACAGTATAAGACTATTTGATCATATAATTGCATCTTTGGTGAGTGCAATAGTTTTTCAAAATAGAAAAATACCTATACATGGATAAATGTCACAAAATGCCTTGATGTCTGGTTGAGGCAAAAATGATAACTCACACAAAACCATACATGCAGATGCACACATACAGCGCAAGCCTCTCCTATAGATTTCCCTCTGTAAGCCATGGGGTGATGTACACAAGAGAGCATCTTAGATATGCAGACATTCAACATTAAAGACAGCCCTGCCTCTCTCTATCCCAGTAGGTGAACTGTAAGGACGCAGCATTGCACCCGCAGGACCCCAAGCACATGTCTCAGCGCCCCCCTAAAGCTCCCAGTCAAAGACGAATACATGGAAGGGGGGCACTTCAAAAGCAGTAAACAACTATTTCTCATATATTCCTCCCTCGGAGCTAGTATGGATGGTAATATATAAATAAACTGCTTTTATATTCTTTGAACTCCAATAAAAGCAAAAAAAGCTGGGATATTAAATCAAAACAAGTACATGATGGTTCTGTATTAACATCAGGTTTAAAAAGAAGAAGAAGAAGAAGAAAAAAAGACAAGATGCACCTCATTTTGTCCAGACTGTGGATGTTTCACACTGTGATTAGTACGGATGGAGTAAACAGAAAGAGCATCCTCTTTTGCTCCGGTTAATATTGATGGTTATCTCCAGACTTCAGACGGAGGAAGACACTGGGGGAACGATACTCCCAAAGCACAGCAGACATTTAGTCAGTAAACAAAAATATTGGCGGTCTAGTAGGATCCATTTTAATTAGACAAATCGCACCGTTTTCATTGCTCTCCGCTTTCTCTTTCGAAATTTTTAAGCCTGCGCTAATCATAGACTCCCGGGGCCGATCGCTCCCTGCGCCACCACACAGAATGAGAAACAAACTCATTTAAACAGACCTGAAAATTTGTTCTTCTCATCTCTAATAAAATGGAAAACACAAAAGCTGCCTGGTGCAAGTCGGTAACACACTTTTCAGGAATCCATGGTAAACGTGGAAGAGAGAGAGTTTGACTAAAGTTATCTTAAAGGGATAGTTCACACAAAAATATACACACATTCTTTCTTCTCTTGAACACAAAAGAGGTTATTTTGAAAAAATGCTTGGTAGCTATTTTTTCTACATGGAAGTCAATACCAGCAACCAGCATTCTTCAAAATTCCATAGTTTGTGTTCAACAGAAGAAAGAAACTTCTAAATGTTTAAAACCACATGAAGGAGAATAAATGATGAGGTCAGGTTGGAGCTGAAGTTGAATGTAATGCTTATGGACCAGAAGGCTAACATTTTTGTTTAAGTAACAATTCACACCATTTACTACTGGCTTATTACTTGCCTATTATTAAGATATTAACTGTTTATTAGCACTTATAAATTATGATCTTAATCCACATCCGTAATCCTACACAATACCTAAATCCAATTATTCCTTACTAACTATTATTAAGCAGCTAATTAGTAGTTTACAGAGCTAAAAGTCTAAGTTAATGGTTTGTTAACAGCATGAATTTTAGATTTAACTTCTACCACTGACTACCAGAAGATTCCCACTTTATATTAAGTGGCTACTAGGTACTAAAATAAGTTGTAACAAATAGATTAACAGTATAATTGTAAATGTAATTACGTAAATTAATTACAGATGTAATTACATGCAGAGGTTTAAGTACAATGTAAAAACATGTATGTACATAATCAGTGCATTGTACCAAATGATTAATTTAAATGTAAGTACATAGTAATTAAGACCACTTAATATAAAGTGGAACCATCTTTTCTTCCCTATTATAAAGTATTAACAAGTGAAACAATAAAAGAAGAAAAGACAAGAAAAGAAGAAAAAAATATGTGATTTTGTCAACAGTAATAGAGAGAACCATTGAGATCTAGAAGTAAAGTTTTTAAAACAATTGTGCATCCCATTAATTGCTATATTTCTTCATTATTTTTAATTTGATTTTGTAATTTGTAATGCTTCATGGGATTGTAGTTCTTCCCTTCATTAAAGCCAATAAGTAGTTTTGTCAGATATTCATACTTTCTTTGTTTCAAATCAAAGTTTGTATTATTGTGATTCTCTTTGTATCTGGTTTAGTTCATGGCTGATCATGCTTTAAATTTATTTTATTAAATCCACATGAGAAAAAAAATGAAGGCGAAAAATACACCCAGAACCAGTGCTGATGAAAAAGTGGGCGGTTCCTTATTCATTCTATCAAGTAAGGATTCTATTATTCCATCTCATTTGATTGACAGATTGTCCTATCCTCAAAACACTAAACATCAGAGATCAGATATGTCAATGTTAGAGGATGTAAACAAATATTTTAGTTAAAGATGATAAATCATTATATACACTATATTGTAATGAATTATAAACTACAGTGTTCAATAAAAAGTCTTTAATACAGCCAAATAAAAAAAAAATATATATAATTTCAATGGTTCTCCAAAAAAAATTGGGGGTCACACTTTACAATAAGCTTTCATTAGTTCATGCTAGTAAATACAATAACTAACATTAACTAATGAAAGCTTATTGTAAAGTGTTACCAAATTGTGTTACATTTTATTGTAAGATGTCCTAGTTCCTAAACTTCATACATTTAAATAATGAGTAACACTAATTCATAGAATAGTTTTATGTAGGGTTAGCTGCATGTAACTATTCATAACTTAACTAACTGATACTACAGTAAGCAAAAATCTCATGTAATAGTTACACTTCAAAATAAAAACAACTTTTAAAAGGGAAATATTGCAGAGAAAGGAATAAAGCTAATCATATCTATTGGGTTTTGATTAGGTCATAGAAAAAAAACTGTAATTTAAAATGAAAACAAGAAGCCAATTTAAAGTGTACTATCAGTATTTTGTATGTATATCATTTGGGATACTGAACATAAAAACAACAGTCAATTCCAAAAGAACACGGTGGCTAAATTGGAACACTGACAAAAACAGGGAGAAAAAGGAGGTAGTGAAGAAGAGAAATGAGAGCGTAAGGCTCATCAGCATGTCTATATCTGTCATCTTGACATGGTTATAATTCTACCCATAATTCCACTCTGTCACTTTTGTTTTGCCCTGTCAACACGGCTTCACGTTACACATATATACAGACACATATCTGAATGTAAACATAAGCAGAACTCTGCGTCCAGTTTCTGCTTTGTCCGTCTCTTTTTTTTCTTCCTCCATCTGACCGGCTATTCTGAGCCCCTACCTGAGCAGCTTCATAATACTGCTCTAATTCATTTTGTCCCTTGACAACAATTTTTAATAACTTTTATTAATTAGGGCTGTCCTATGGCCTGTCAGCTGGAATATTATTTTATTCAGGGACCATTAGGCTGTCTGTTACCCCTGTGAAGTGTGTGTGTGTGTGAAGAGGAGAAACTGCTTCAGTGAATGACATCAGCATACATCACTCCTGAATGACGTTATTACTCATTTTACACCCAGACAAAATCTGTGGTCATTTTAGGGGGAATCGATTCAGTTTAGCCTATTAAAGTGCTTATTTGTGCATGCACCAATATAATATTAGGTAACTATAGGTAAGACTTTTTGAAAGAAATCAAAGTATTCTCAATAATGATGCATTTATTTAAAAAAATAAAACACACAATAAAAGCAGTAATGTTGTGAACTATTCAAATTTAAACAAATTTCTATTTTAATATACTCCAAAGTTTATTTCTGCCATGACTAAATTTTGAGTAGCTACTAACTAAAGTCTTTAGAATTGTGATCATTCAGAAATTACTCTGATATGCTGATTTGATGCTTAATAAACATTCTATTAATATAAATGCTGAAAAGATAAAACTGAAATGTTTTAATAGTCACTCTTTCTGTCATTTAAAGGGGAAATCGGTTCAATTTGGATATAAATGTAGTTTTTTAAGCTCACCAAGATTGCAGTATTTGATAAACAAAATACAATAATATTGTGAAATATTAATAAAATATAAATTACTGTCTCATTTAATGTCTTAATTTCTGAGATGACAAATCATCATTACTCCAGTATCTTCACTATCCCATGATCCTCCAAAAATCTACAAATTATTTGATAAATATATAGTGTAAAAGAACAGCATTTATATTTAACAAAAATCCATAATCCATAACCCTGGACCAGGCCGTATCCTGAGCAGATGCTGTTGTGGTCATTGAGGAGTGGAGAGCATGAGACTGATTCCTGAAAGACCCCAGTGTCAGACGAGTCTCTGCATTGATCCCGTGGGCCAGCCTGAATACTCGCCGGTGACCTACTCACACACGCAGCTTCTCCAGCCTCCAGTGCCTAGACTGCAGCTCTGCACAAGAGGTTTGACCAGAGGAGAAATGGTCATGCCCAACTGTGCCTGGTTTCTCTTGAGGTTTTTTTCTTCACTTTCGTCAATTGGTGTGTTTGTTCCTCACCACTGTCGCCACTGGCTTGATTGGTTTGGGACCTGTAGAGCTGCGCATCGATGGATTTGCTCTTCAGTCTTTGGACTTTCAGCAGTGAAAATTTAACCACACTGAACTGAACTAAACTGAACTTGGACTGACACAGTTTTTAATTTACTAGAATTTCTATGTCAAGCTGCTTTGACATAATCTACATTGTAAAAGCACTATAGAAATAAACATGAATTGAATTGTATTGAAAAAAAATCTTGGAGACATTAAAAATATTTTTCATGTCAGTTTAATTTAATCTATTTTAAAGGAATCTGTTCCTTTATCTGTTCATTTTGGCTATACAAAAATATCCTATTTACTCACTAACCATAACTGTATGTCTCATAATTAATAAAGCGAATAGCATTTCAGGCATTCTCCCTAAATGAAATGACATTCTCTAGCTGAAAATCTAACGTGCCCTTCTGTCTAAGCGTAACTTGCTGCAAGCCTGTGTGTTTATTCCTCTAGCTGATTTAAATTTCGCACAGATCTCATCGCCGCAGTGTTTGAGTAACTCTGTAATTGAACTGTTGAACAAGAGCGGAAAACATCATCTGCGTCGACGTGGGATTCGACATGATGCCGCGAGCCGTCTTCAGCTCACCTCTGCCATATCAGATGTCGTTCTGCCTACAAGAAATCTTTCGCAATAAAGGAGACGGAGATTTGCCGGCATTATACTCTTGACGTGAAGTGGATCTGATGGTCTTAGAACACGAGACGGTGTGTGCTACACCGCAGGGGATGAACTGTCCTAGAACACTAAATTGGTATCAATGGCAGGGCATGGTGTAATAAGAACTTCTGGCTTCGAAACACTGGCGTCTCAGAGATCACATCAGCTGACTAAATTTTTGAAGTAAACTAGTCCAACACCTTTAGGAGCAATGTTGCACAACCAGCAGGAAACAAAATGCTTTCTCAAGTTTGCAGGTAAATGGACTTTGAATGCAACTACCAAAAGCCTTTATTTTAGTCATCACAAACTTTGATTGGTTTAATCACAATGAAAGTGAATTCATATAAAAACGGAAAGATTGTTTTTCAACGTTTTCAAACAGAAGTTTTAATAACTAATTTCAGTTTAAAGTGCAGTTTAAAGGCTTAACTTGCTTAATTAGGTAAACTAGGTCAGGTTAAAAATTAGGCAATCATTGGACAACAGTGCTTTGTTCTGTAGCCAATCGAATAATACTTCGATTGGCTACAGTTCATAATAAGGTCATAATACTTACCTTACATTTTGTAATTTACACATATATATGTAATATTAGTTTATATAGCATTTTTAACATTTTTTGTTATATTATTATCATCCCCGTAAAAATCTATACCTTTCCTCACATTACACCCTTTCTTTAAAAGACCTTTGGGATGAAGTTGTAGAAAGGCACAGGTTATTAGAAGACTACAAAAACATTTCAAAAGGCTAGATAAGTTATTTGGAATGTGATATGATTTCAGGCTGTATGAGAAATAAAGTAATTATTTCAAAGGGGTATATGATTTTCTATAAGCACTATATAAATCTCTATTATGCTACTTATTAACTTATTGCATTTTTCTGGATAAACTGTAAGTTCAACACAACAGTATTTGAAACAGACTTAGTAACCCTACAATTTGACTTTATACTAATACATCTTAAACTTACACAATGGACGATTAGTGTATGGTGCTCTTCAATACTTGCATTTAACACATTACTAGTTGTTTCTCGTGAACATGATTGTTGCTTTTCCAGTGCTCTGTGTGTCCATGAAGCACTTTCGAGTCCAGTAAGTGTGTGTGTTAGTGTGTGTGTGTGTGTGCCAGGGAACATTGGCTGATCGCTACTCAGTCAGCTGTTAAATTAGATTCCTCTGCATGTCCTTTAGCACAATGCAGCCAAGACAAGAACTAGCAACACAAACACACACACACTCTCTCACAGACACACATACATACACACAAACTCGACAAACACTGACCAGAGGTTCTAGAAACCTGACCCAGTGAAAGAGAGCATCTAGACCAGAGACCACATAGAAAGAGAGAACAAGAGAAAACCAGAGCCAAGAAGCCAGAGAGCGAGCGCTGTATACACAAAGCAGCACAGATATTCTTAAAGCAGAGAGAGATGAAAAGCAGCCGAGGGAAGCTGAGATATAGATAGGGAGAGATCAGCGTTTGAGAGTATTGGAGGGATGAAACGGGAAGCGAGCGAAGCAGAGCTGCTTGTAATTCCGGCCGAGTGTTCGCTCGGGCTGGTCGCGGCTCCCACTAGACCTGCTACATGATATTCACTAACCCCAGTAACAATGGCAAACATATGTAAATCAGACACAGTGCCGGATCCAATCAGGGCTCATCACAAAGCCACTGACACACTCTTCACAGACAGCCGAGGCCACGGCGTGCACCGGCTCTTGTCCATTTTTTTTTTTTTGTGGCTCTTGATGGCTTACATTTTCTATTATTTCGCCAATGTTGTCACAGTCTCACAATTACATCTTTCCTTTCGGCCCGTCTTTTCTATTCCCTCCCTCTGTTTTGCCCACAAAAGAGACAACAAACACGAGCATTGCAGGACAGCTTAAGCTAATTAAATTGCTTATCGATTCTAATTATAGAGATTTCTACTAAAGAGACTGCGAACAGTCAAAGCACATTTTGCAAACGTACATTTAAAAAAATGTCTTTGTTAAATGTATTGTATTTTTTGCTCCCATTTCTAGAGCTATCGATACTAACGATCCACGAATCTTCCTAATGAAAGGAGTGACTAGCTAAATCCACATCTGGAAAACTTCCTCACTCGTAGAGAAGTCTGAATGGATGGATTTGTGTCACATTCATTTGACTCAGATCAATACGTTGATAGGGATCTGTCAAAAAGGTTGCTGCGCCAAACGCTGATGGTTATTAGTTATATGTATCTGATTAAAAGACATGCGTCCAGTTTATAGCTGGACAGGGAGCTTGCTGCTGATGAGGTGTAATTTGGAGGACGATCATCGATGCACTTACGCTGCTTATTAACCACATTAACTTCAGCACTTCTGAAAACAACCAAAGAAGGCTATGAGCTGATCAGTACTGAGGAAGTCCCTGCTGAAAAGACCAGCTGAAACCAGCAGGAATTTACATCCTGGGCTCAGTTGGATTATCTGTTTTGGAAACACACTTTTCTACAATCATAAACAAACTAAGCTGCAGGCAAAAGGGACTCTCTCTATATGCCATTGTCACATAATTGATTATATTTATTGAACTATATAATATATTTTTTCCCTTCTGTGTTCCCATATTTATACTGTATTTACACTGTCCCAAAATATTTTTTTTCTACATTTATATACATTAATAAAATATAATTTTATGAATTTCACATTACATACATACACTAATATAACATTAGTAAATATAAATATTTAATATAACATTAAATTAAATACAAATGTAAATGTACAAACATATATGTAATTATTTGTATATTTGTGTTTATTTATATATATATATTTATATATAATGACATTAATTATCAAAAAGTATATTTATTCTATATATACACTGTATATATGCATCAATAATGCATTAATTTATTTATATATTTATATTATATATTTTTTTGTTATAGAAATACAATTATATGATGTAATATATAAATACATTAAAATAGCTAAATATATCCATACAAATTAAGAAATATTGAAAAAAATAATAATAATAAAATAATAATAATATATATATATATAAATAAATATCACACCTGAATTATTAAAATATGAGCAGGTGACATGCTCATTTCTGTTCACTGCTCAATTGTGAGCTTAGAAACAAGGTGCACAATCCCCTATTGCTTTGTGTAATAAATCAACATACAGTAGTGAGAATTTATTCATTTGAAAGCATGATGTCTGTGGAAACCCCTAGGTGTAAAGTTTCTCTGCACTACCAGCTAAGCCGATTCTTCCATTTGTCTCATCAGAGTTGATTTTTTTCTGTGTATTATCTACAGACCTGTATGAAGTTTTGCCTTCATTTTGCCATCTGATGGCACCAGTAGAGTTTAGTCATAAGGGGGGAGAAGCTTCTAGAAACTATAGTTGTGTGATGTCTGACCTAAAAAAAATCAGTTGGAAAGATGTATTTCATGTTCTGACAGTGCCATAAAGCATGCACTCATTGGTGAACACTGCTTTTGTACCTCCATCTCTCTCACTCAACATCTTTCCTCTCTCTCTATTCTGTCTGAGCCTCTCTCGCTCTTTCACCTTCCTCTTCCATCTCGCTCTCTACGGCCCCCGGTTCTTATTAAAGGTGATTCCCGGGCGTGGAGAGTCGCCGGCAGGGCCGTGGCCACCTCTTTAATGGAGACAAGCTGGTAAATCTTTCATGCTTTAAGACCGTTTCATTGTAAAAAGGGACCGGCTGCAGCGTGATAACAATGGTGCATTATTCATAGGGTTCCAGGGCTCTCAGACGGCCCAAAGTCGACTCTTTCCTCAACTGCTGGAGGGATAGTGTGTGCGTGCGTGTGTGTGTGTGTGTGAGAAAGAGAGACAGAGAGAAAAGGAAAAAGACGGATAAGCAGTGACAGAGTGTCCGCAATCATTGGTACCTAAACCATCATTTCTTCTTCCAAGTCAGAGCTATGTCATTATACAGTGACAACTGACAAGTATATCCATCATTTTATCTGGATACTAGTCCTCAAATTTTGATGGCAAAGACAGCTGGCAAAGATACCTCCACAAATAGGGTACAAAAATCATTTCAACGGATGTTCAGTGAAAAAAGGTGCTTAACCTTCAGAAAATGTTTGACGCAAACCTCAAGAGGTCAAACTTAGTATACAAGTATAGCATTTTTTTTGGTATTAAGTTTCTTTCCAAGTTTTGCAACCCTGAACACTCTGAATGGAGCAATAAACTTAACTTTAAACACAAAACATCAATATAACTTGGTAGATTACCATAGCCAGCTACCAATAAATAAATGATGTAATATCGTAGCATAATTACTTACATAATTCATTTTGTTGTATTTGAGGTCATTTATTTAGACTACTTTAGGATTACTTGTAGATTACTTTTGACCAAATATTTCATTTTGATTTATCATTTGATTTATTAATTAATTAATTAATTCATTCATTCATTCATTTTCCTTTGGCTTAGACCCTTTATTCATCAGGGGTCACCAGAGCGGAATGAACCGCCAACTTATCCAGCATATGTTTTTCCAGCTGCAACCCAGCACTGGGAAACATCAATACACACTCATTCACACACATACACAACCGCCAATTTAGTTTATTCAATTCACCTGTACCGCATGTCTTTGGACTGTGGGAGAAACCGGAGCTCCTGGAGGAAACCCACGAGAGCACGGGGAGAACATGCAAACTCCACACAGAAATGTCAACTGGCCCAGCCGAGACTCGAACCAGTGACCTTCTTGCTGTGAGGCGACAGTGCTAACTGCGCCCCCTTATTTATTGCAAACGAATCTATTTAAAGAATAATTATTCAAAACTAAATTATATGACATAGATGTTTTCAAAAAAGAACATTTAAAAGAGAAAAATACAGTGAATTAGTTGATTACACTACACTACAACTGTATGATTAATTTTAATCAGTTAAATCATAAAAAAGTAACTAAATGTGTAATGTATAATTCTAATAAAATTAAATTAAAAGTATTACAGTACATTTCTGTAGCATTAATAACAACAAACCTTTTAAAATTAGGTACAATTTGTCTTATTGTCAATATGTCAATATTGGAATGTTAATTGCACTGTACCTTTAACACATAAAAAAGTCACTGGATACCTGAAAAGCACCAGCTGCAATGTTATATGTCATTGGTTTTGTGCCATTTATGGTGGAAGGTTTTTGCCAATTTTATTCTCACAACTAAGGCGTATCAACACAGAAAGTAAATTTGCAAATCATACTTTGTTCAATATTAAATGTGATGTCACAACCAGCCTGTTAGCACAACTCACTTTTTTCCACTTTCAAAACTACCAAACTGTCACCATCACTTTTTAAAACAAAGTGACACCCGGCACACACTGATGAAAAGAGAAACCAAAGGAAAGTCGAAGCTAAACTAATCACCAAAGTTGAGCTGAGGAGATTGGAGGAAAGGGGAGGAATGATTCACTCCAGTTTAAATGTTTTAATTGGATCAAGCGGCCAGCACCTGGTCTCAGTGTCTGGTTTGAACCAATCCATGCTGATCAATGGCTCAGTGAAGCTGAGAGCCTGGCTCAGGTAAGCGGGATGCAAATGACAGGGTTTAAAAGTCTCTCTGCCACCTCCCCATTTCTCCCAGATCAATTTATTACTAGCCTGATCTCATTTTCCTTAAGGCAACCCGAATTCCCAACGGACAGCTGTGAAAAAGCTCACTGAAGTGTTTAAAGATAGAAAGCACCTACATGTGTATCCATATAGGCAAGTGGGTCTATGGATAATCACTTTGTGCTTTTGTAGTCTTTCTCCATCAGTCACAAACACTACTTCTATACTATTACTCATAAATGTCTTCATGTCTGTTAGTATAAAAGGTTAATTAGAAGACTGTTGTTTTAGTATCCAAAATCTATTACTTTTCAGTCTGTCCATAATGATATCTAATGTTTTGAAGCTAAAATTCCATTTAATCTCTTAAAAAAATCATGTTTGAGGTGAAAATACAGATATATATTCCTAGCCGAGAACACAACAGCATCAATGTGATGAAAACAAAACAAAACAGAACAAAACAGAACACAACAAAACACAACAAAAAAACAACAAAAAACAAAACAAACACGCACGTACGCACGCGCACGCACGCACACACACGCGCACACGCACACACACACACACAAACACACACACACACACACACACACACACACACACACACACAGAGAGACAGAGACACACACAAAACAATGCTAAAAAAAAAACAATAGCTGGAAAAAAAACAATAGCTGGAAAAAACAACAACAGCAAAAAAAAGACAGTAACACTTTACAATAAGGTTGTATTAGTTAATGTTAATGTATATACTAACTTGAATAAACAATGAACATTTTATTTGTTACAGCATTTTTTATGTTAGTTAACCTTAGTTAATGGAACTAAAGCTGTTCATTGTTAGTTCATGTTAAGTTGCGGTGCATTAACTAATGCTAACAAGCATGAATCTGGATTTTAAAAATGCATTAGTAAATAATGAACTCCGATTATAAAATGCTGTACAAGTATTGTTCATGGTTAGTTCATTTTAGTAAATACATTAACTAGCACTAACTAATGAAACCTTATTGTGCAGTGTGACCAAACAGACAAAAGAAGTAGAATAAAAACCACTTAAAAAAAGAACAATCTTCAAAGATTCTGAATGGAAAGCACTTTAGTTGCTGAAACCCCGGTTAGAAACAAAATACCAAAATCTGACACACTTGTGTTGGACTTGCATCTTAAGTTCTGCATGAATCTTTTATAAGCACAAAAGGATGGGAGAGAGAGCGAGGAAAAAAAGAAGTACACTTACACTGTCTTTGATTTGGAAACGCTGTTTTTGTATTGATATTAAATTGAATGTGTTGTAGTCTGAGCTACAACAGTCTTATCAGAGTCGGCTGAGTTGAAAGGGTCTGGGCTTCCAGGGAAATCCGTGTGTTTTCTTTTCAGCCTGAGTATATAGATTACACTCACTGAGCCACGCTGCACAGGGGAGGATTGTAGTTTTTATTTTTTTTCGCTCCCGATTGTGATTTCTGGAGAGCGCTTATCTGAGAGGAGAAGCGAGCCTTGCGCTGCCTGTTTTCCCAGCATTCCCTGATCCAAGACCTTGCCAGCTCTTATCGATGTCGCTACACTGCTCCGGGCACCTGCCATGCTCCAGGTAGGAGGGGGTGACAGGGGTTGGCAATGCCTTCAGAACGCAGAGATAACAAAGGCGAAGACGGAAAGAGCCAAACACACCCTGTATGAGTGCCTCGCTCCCAACTGTCCCACGTCCGTGATGCGGATAAGCAGGGACAGATCTCAGTAGCTCCATGAGGTTGAAGGTCAGCTTTTAATTGAGTGTGCAGAGGAGATGGAGAGCAGGGAGGCCGTCTATCACTCCTAAGCCACTAATGGGAATTCACCCGGAGTCGGGACTGCTGACGTTGGCGCAACTGCAGCGGAGAGTATTTTTTGGGGGTGTGTGTTTTGAACACTAATATGGAGCATAACATATGCCTTTTTATCTCCTTTGACCACTGCTGGCTAATAAGGAACATCGCCTGTCGCTCCACCCGGGACGATTCATCATGTCAGATATTTACATCCTTAAAGGTCAATCGAAGTCATGAAAGAGGAAAATATGCTTTGTTAAAGTTTTTATTTTGCTTTTAACAATTTTTCCCTGTAATCTTTTTTTTGCTAACCCTATCATATAAACAGACGCCAAAGTGACCCGCGTGGGGCTTTGGAGGCGGGCTTTCAAGAAATGATTGATAGCCACAATTACGCAAGCCAACAAGTTTAATTTCATCAGACACTTCACCTCACAAACAAGCCTCGGATTCATAAGCGAAATGCACTTTTTTGAGAAGCAAAAAAATGGGGACGTTCATAATTAAGTCAGCATATAACAAATTACAGATTTAAGTCAAATATAAGCAGTGGCAGAAATTCATCTTCCACCATCTCATTACATCGTAAAAGTGATGAGAAGGTTGCCGCCGCATTTGCATAGATGCGGCGAACAGCCTCTTTTCACCGTCATTAACCATTCCATCTTGTACTAAATCTATAGCGGCTCTGAATTTTTGAACAGAGAGAGAAACAAGAGTCGGCAGAAGAGCCAGCGGAGACTACATGAATTAAACCTGGCTTACATATGTTAACGCCGTCCGACGTCCTCGGAGAGACCCTTTTCAAAGAGATTCTGAAGGATGAGCAGGGAAATCATGGTAATAAATAAGGAAAGGGGTAATTGCGATGGTACAAAATGGAAAGGAGTAAAAGAAGACAGTGAGGCGGGGGGAACGGCTGAGACAGACTCTAAACGCTAGCTGCTGTCAGTAGAAAGTGCAGCGCTTGTGGTTCGATCCAGCTTTCCTCTGCCACTAATGACTGTCAACATGGCGAGAGGGGCTCTGAAGGAGGAGAAAATTACTGGCTGAAAAGCAATTGACTGATCCCCATCATTTCTCAGGGAAGCAGTGACCTGTGAATATTTCATTATGGGGAAAAGTCATGCGGTCCATACCAATGCCCGCAGTGGAGCAAGTGATGCTGGTGGGGTGGGGTGGGGGGGGGCGGGGGTGAGGTGAAACACTGGCCCCATTTCCCCTTCCTCCTGAGCCCTGTCACTGGCAGGTAAGAAACAGCTCCGGAGCCTATAGCTGTAAACTAGCACTTTTCCGCTATTTATAGCAATGGGACCAGCATCACATGAAAAGACTGCAGATCCAAGGACAATGTCAGCAGTAGGAGTTTACTGCGTTGCACAATGTTTTCGCGTGGAGGTAAACTCAGAAGTGACCTCAGGAAGCTGTCACCTTTAAAAACTGACACAAGATCACAAGTGCGGTTTAGTTTCAAATCCTTTTTTATTTTTTTTTACACGTTATTAATAACCGTATTAAGCGCACCGTGTGATGATAACTTGGCAAAGCGTCACGTCTCTCTACGCTAAAAGCTAATTAGCGCTAATTTGACCAGTTGTCCTCTGGTGGTACAAAAGTGCTGAAACAGGAGGAGCAGGGTGGAAAGAAGTGCACGCAGGCACAAATACCTCATTTTCAGACATTGCTAAATACATCCCTGCTGCCAGAGACTATCGATGAGCGGAGACAGATGGATTTGACGGCCCTTTCATAAGCAAAAGATCAACAAGATCAATGGGCCATTTTGTACACGCCACCAGCTAAACACACAGCCACGCTTAACCTTCAAAAGTTCACACAAACTCCTGTGACAAACACAAGAACAGCCTGCAGAGAAGATGTGCTTTGAGAAACAAAAACATTCATAAAGGCTGAAATAAACTTGATAAATATTCTATAATCACACATATTATAAAATTGAAGTCACAATTATTACCCTTCCTGTGAATTTTTTTTTATATTTCCCAAATGATTATTAACAAAGCAAGGAATTTTACACAGTATTTGTTATAATATTTTTTCTTCTGGAGAAAGCCTTATTTTGTTTTATTTCAGCTAGAATAAAAGCAGTTTTTAATTTTTTAAAACCATTTTAAGGTCAATATTATTAGCATTTTTGTTTCGGTTGTCTACAGAACAAACCACTGTTATACAATAACTTGCCTAACTATCCTAACTTGCCTAATTAACCTAATTAAGTTAAGCCTTTAAATGTCACTTTAAGCTGAATACAAGTTTCTTGAAAAATATCTAGTAAAATATTATGTACTGTTATCATGGCAAAGATAAAAGAAATAAGTTATTAAAAATTAGTTATTAGTTAAACTATTATGTTTAGAAATGTGCTGAAAAAAACGTCTTTCCCTTAAACAGAAATTGAGAAAAAAATATACAGGGGGGATAATAATTCAGGAGGCTAAGAATTCTGACTTCAACTGTATATTAATTACTATTATAATTATAAAATACTGATAAATAATATGGCTCCCTGTCAATAAATGGTTTAAGGTTAATTGTTATTTCATTAACATTTGCCTATAATTAAAATGATTTCTCTGTCTGTATAAGGGTCAAAGATATGGCATCCCATTTTGATCTCTGTACTGAATTGAATTAAATTTACATTAAGTTATTTATTATACAAAGAAGCAAATTAAACATAAGTGTCTACTTAATAGATTTTTTAATGAAAATTTACATCAAAATACTGGTGAACAAGTGTTCCATCATCAATATATTTTATGTAAAAATAAAGCAATATTCTGTCTTACATGTACATATTAAAATACATTTCAAAATGATAAGGGATAATCTTATATTTTATTACATTTTAAAAGATGAAACCTTTCTTTCTGACAACTGGGTACAACCTACACTGTAACAAACGTAATCACAAAAAGTCAAGACAACAAGTATTTTTATGTTGCTTTAACTTATTTTAATACGTTAATCAGGTTTCAACTAAATGTTTTTTTAGTTATGCAAAGTTTAACTTAATATTTGTAGTCAGTTTGAATAATGTAAGAAAAATTTATTTAATTCAACTAAAAAAAGTAAGGCAGCGATCATTTTTCACAGTGTAGTGGTTTGAAACATACTGGAAATAAACATTTAAAATGAAAACATTTAAAATACAATCAATTCATATTGTGACATCAGAGATAGACACAGCTGTTGGTCTTATTCAGAAAAGTCCTTTTTTTCTGTATCATAAAAGCAGACAGTCCCCTATCCGACTTAGAAATGATGTAGTGTTAAACTTTCACAGAAGATATTTAATATATCACTTATATAGCATATAAAAAAGATATATATATACCATAGATACTTCTCAGGGCAAATGAAGAATTAATGGTTAATTAAAAGATGTCAGCAAATTTTAATGGTACAAAAGAAAAAGGCACTAAATAAATCATGTCAGCCATCGAACAGACACAATTAATCCATGACAGCTCGAGAAATTATATTTTCAGTGTGATTGATGGCTCTGTTGAACTAATGTTGAATGAAAACTTATTACAACTGAAAAATCAGCATTAATAATGTACCAAATCTCAGCAGCTTTACTGCCCACTGAGCTTTTACAGCTTTAGCGCAATTCTGCCCGCTAATAAGGACTCACCTGAAATCTATGGTGTCTTTTCACTATTGACTTACTCCTAAATTGCATGCAAAACAGCAGTGTCAAGACTGATTAGTTTCTTTCTTTCTCTATTATGGAAAGAAGCAATGGACAAGGTGAAGAGGTTGAAGGTGGAAGAGTGCAATAATGCTGACCCTACAACAAAGACATAAAAAAAACCCCAAAAAATAAACAAAAGCCAGACGTTTCTAATCGAAGTGGGACATATTCAGGTATTGATGTGTGTGTGGGTGGGTGGGTATGTGTGTGCTTTGACAACACACACAGCTGACTGGGCAGCTGATGAAAGAATCATTCATGTCATGTCATCTCTAAAACTGACAAGCCAGCGCAGTTAAAATTTGAAGCCAAACGCAGTCGCCAGCTAGACTCGCAGTTTTATTTTTCGAAGGGCTTTGCATTTGAATCTGCAGACTTGCGCTACTGTAATATTCATGAAGATTATAAAAAATGGCTGAATCTTTATTAAAAACAAAAAAACACGTTATTATTGATCCGACTTCAAATGGTTGCTATTCCCTCTTTAGATTTCATGTAATATTATTTTAGCTATTTAAAAATTGATGAAACGCTTAAAATCTGCTTTTCTAACTAATGTCTGGTAAATATGTCTGCTGCCATTATGCAAACTGTTATATTTATAATTACACGCATGCACGCACGCACACACAAAGACATTAAAATCTTAAACTGCAGTAATTTAATCTTAAGGATTTGCTGATAAACTGAATCCTGATTCAATACTTGAACTTACTTATTGCTAGATGTACTTTTGGTTATTAATATTATATGCTGACAACTGTATATACTGCATTAGGTTAAACGTAAAAACAAAAAAGAACAACACATGTTAAAATCCTTATTAAAATCCAATGTTGTGCTTGTTAGCTTTAGTTAATGCACTGTGAGTTAACATGAACCAACAATGAATGACTATTTTATGTTAACTACCATTAACAAAGGTGAATAAATATTGTAATAAAATGCATTATTCATTGTGTGTTCATGTTAGTAAATAAATAAATAAATAAACATATAAATAAATAAACTAATGGAAACTTATTGTAAAGTTTTACCATTTTCTCTTATTGTACTAACAGTTCAGCTTAGTACAAGATGTTACTATAATAGTTAAACTAGAACAGTTAAACTGGAATAGTGAACTAAAAAGGAAAACAAGCATCGCTGCCTTGAGTTTTAGGCAATATTGCAATTAAACTTAACCTAATCAAAACACAATATGGAATCACAAAACACAATCTTAAAACAACAACAACAACAACACCAACATGTAATTAGCTGTATAACACAGAATGTTGTAGAATCTATCAAAATGTTGAAGGAATAAATACAAAGATATGCTGTACATGTAATGTGGCTTAGTGTTTGTGAACATTCAACTAACAAGCAATATGAAATAAGAAATATAAATATACATATAAGTCTGCTTCTCCCTGTAAATAAATTACATATAATTTATACATGGCGACGCGGTGGCGCAGTGGGTAGCACGTTCGCCTCACAGCAAGAAGGTCGCTGGTTCGAGCATCGGCTGGGTCAGTTGGCATTTCTGTGTGGAGTTTGCATGTTCTCCCCGTGTTCGCGTGGGTTTCCTCCGGGTGCTCCGGTTTCCCCCACAGTCCAAAGACATGCGGTATAGGTGAATTGGGTAAGCCAAAATTGTCCGTAGAGCATGTGTGTGAATGAGTGTGTATGAATGTTTCCCAGTGATGGGTTGCAGCTGGAAGGGCATCCGCTGCGTAAAACATATGCTGGATAAGTTGGCGGTTCATCCCGCTGTGGCGACCCCAGATTAATAAAGGGACTAAGCCGAAAAGAAAATGAATGAATGAATGAATAATTTATACATATTACAAAGTTTGACACTCGTGGCGTTTTCTGTGTCTGCTGTTCACTATATGAGGACACGAACCCATGAAGTTCATATCCAGAGCTGCTCTGAGAGTCATCTCACAAGCATTTTATGTGAGAAGTTAGATTTAACTTGAAGAAAAGTGTGACAATGATACATTTTTTTATGAAGAAAACGTAATATTTTTAAAAATAATTACAATTGTACTGGGGGAAAAAACTGACAAAATATGTATTTTAGGTTGAGAAGTTTCACAGGGTTTTTCATAGTTTCGAACTCTTATTTATGCACACTGAAGTGGTTCCAATCCTTTATGAATTTCTTTTTTTTCTGCTGAACCAGCCTGATCTCACAAGGAAACGTAACCATTTCACCACTTTGTCACTTTAGTGGCTAATTTGTACGAATTTGTAGAAGTGTGTGTGCGCACCAAACCCCAACGCTAAACCCAACCATCAATTGGGGATAAGCAAATAATACTAAATTGTATGAATGAGATCGTATGAATTGACACAATCTAGCCACTAAATCACAAAGTTACGAATTGCCGTGAGATAGCGTTGGTTGAACACAAAAGAAGAGAAACTGGTAACCATTGACTTTCATAGTATGACAAACAAATATCATGAAAGTCAATGGTTACAGGTTTCCAACATTTATCAAAATATCTTCTTTTGTGTTCAACAGTAAAAATAAACTCAAACAGGCTTGTGACTGGTTGAAGTAAAGGGTGATTAAATGATGAAAGAATTGTATTTTTATGTTAAATTTAATACGTTTCATGATTTAAATGAACCGAACCATGCTTTGTGATCACAGAAATGTAATCTAACCATTAAAAAGGAGTACAGAAAAGTGAAAAGCTGATTTCATAGGACCCTAAATATTTCATCATCCCAGCTAGTTGTTTGTTTTTTTCCCCAATCTGACTTATATATGCATGTGTAAAGATTTTTATCTTTCTGTTTTATGCCCCTCATGTTTCACACATGCATTAGATGTATGCATGTGCCTGTGTGCACACACACAAAACACACACGCTCGCTTTCCCCATTCCTGTAAGATATACTTCTTAATCAGCAGGATATATGTGAGCAAATGAATGGCTGAGTGGGAGAAAATTCAGCTAGGGAAGTATCAATTATTCAAAAGAGAACATTTTGCACTTATTACTTAACTAAATCCAGCGGCTCCAATGACAGCTTACGGGAATGAATCATTCTGGTCCAAAGGCTCCTTGCAGGCTGCGCTCCTATATTTTTTCGACCTCCATGCATGCAGACACACACACACACACACACACACACACACACACACACACACACACACACACGTGCGTCCACACCTGCAAGTGTCTCCTATTGCCCTGTCATATCTGAACATTACCCACAGATGGAGCTGATGTGCCCCACCTCACATGGTCAAGTAAAGGCTGCAGTGCATTATGTAACTTCCCATATGAAGAAGTGATGCACACTCGGGTATCTCCTGG
Source organism: Danio jaintianensis (assembly GCA_903798115.1). NCBI lineage: Eukaryota > Metazoa > Chordata > Actinopteri > Cypriniformes > Danionidae > Danio > Danio jaintianensis. The sequence continues at coordinate 11,969,167 of CAIGQV010017602.1, read as the reverse complement.
CGCATGGTGGCCTGTGGTTCTTGCTTTAAAATTAGGTGTTGTTAAAATAGATTTGTTGCAAAATGTCCTATATAGGTAGCTGTATACTATAGCAACCAAGATGTTTTACAAACATGTAGTTTTAGTGTGTGTATGGAGTATACATGAATAAATAATTATTTTGAATATTTCACATTGTCATTTAAAAACAATAAAATAAAAAACTAAAAGTTAATAGACATTTTAACAAAATAACAATAAAAGACAAAATACTAAAACTTTTAAACTACAATAAAAACAGAAAATTTAAAAAAATCTAGTTCAAACAATGTCTACAAGCTAAAAATAGATTAACACGACAAGAAATATACAAATTGTGGGTGCAGATTATTGAAAATGTGAAAAAAGTGTCAATAATAATACAATGAATACATAGTATTGTGAGTATTCTGTTTTAATAATGAATAATTTTTATTAACAAATACGTTATATATATATATATATATATATATATATATATATATATATATATAT
>CAIGQV010017602.1:11926259-11950870 GCA_903798115.1 Danio jaintianensis | reverse complement strand
AGATGTGACACACTTACTAAAAGCCTGACAGCCACAGCACACACACAATAGCAGCCACCCGCAGCATATGGATGTTTACTCTCTTTGCAAACACAAGCGGGCTACAGGTTTTTGATGGAGAAAATGCTTAAACTTTATACATTTGTCCGAAAAACTCACTGATTTTTTCAATTCAGCTTTCTGTAAGCAAATTATAATTTAAAACATTGTATCAAACTCACAACAAACACGTTATCGTGCACAGCATCTAATAAATCTGTAAATCCCACATGCACGTTCACTTATGATCGACTTAAACTTGTGCCTTTTATTTATTTATTCATTTAAATTCAGCTCACCATTAGCAAATGATTAACTGTTTAAAATCGAACAAACAATTTATGTTGCTCCAAAACTAGGTATAGATGGAATAAATTCACATGAAATATACTGACATTTTTAACAGCGCCCTAATAAAAAATATTATGCACACTCAGCATGTTCAGCTATGATTTGGTTAAACAGACACACCTTTTCATTTTCTAAATTCATCTCCACATTCATCAAGCATACCGTAAGATTCTCACTTAACACTTCAGAAATAAATGCTTTATAAATAATAACATTTTGACATTATTACTTTATCCAACAAATAATTTACATTGCTGACAATCTTCAGTTACAAAAATACAGATTAATCACAAGAAATTAATATAAAAACATATTGACAGCTTATGTGAGAAGTATTATGAACATGCATGGATTAGATGATTTTTTTTTTCCGCTCAGCACTTTGTGAGCAGATGAAAACTTACTTTATAAGTTCATTTGTTTTCATAGTCCTTTGATTTTTCTACAATTTCCTGAGTTGTGACATATTTGTTAGGCCTACAAAAACTAACTTCACAGTTGTGTCATGTACAGCAATGGCAAATATCTGGTGTTTTTCCATGGGTGTTTAGCTATTTTGTTGTTCAGAGCAAAGATCATTTGAGATGACCATGACAATATCTTCAGGACTTACACATTTATTGTCTTTATTCAATTCATCATTTAATGGTTTTCTTGCCGGTGGCACCATAATTGACCTCAAACCCCAGAAAAATAAGTTAAAAAATGAAAAAACTAAATTATACGCTTACTTTGCCCTATATTGCGAGCTCAAAAACAATCATCCCATTCTCACTTCCTGATCCAAAAGCGATTTGAAAAATCACGTGACTCATTGGCGACTCTACGTATCCCGAGGCTCTCCAACTTCCCCCATCCTCTCTGACCATTAAAGCACAAGCAATTAAAGCCCCTCCTCAGAAAAAAAACCCACCTTTATTCCTCGGCCCTGCTTTCTAGGCCATAAACTACACTCATTTGGCATCTGATTGTTGGTGGCAGCTGTTTGATGGGGTAAATAAAAATCCAGTAAATAATAGATGGCTCAGATCCTCTGTTTGTTTGGTTCCTAGACATATATCCAGATATGCGAATGCCGACATGCATGCAAATGCATCCCAGTCAGCATTATATCTTCTGACAGTGCAGCACGCTTTGTGGCACTGCCATGGGAATCAGATCAATTACTCGAGGTATTATTTCATCTTAAAAAAAGCTTGTTTGGCTTGTGGCTTGCAGAATGAATACACTTGAATGGATCCTTCTGATCCAGACGGATGCATAAACACTTATATATATAACGGTGAGATGCCCAATAAACTCCTTTTGTTAGCTTCAGTGCCTAATTGATTTGGATCCGCTTAGAAAGGACGATAAAAAAAAGAGTGGGATTTGGTGTAAAATGGAATGGGTGGAGGCATCTGTTCCCCGGAAACTGTTCCCTGTCAGCCAAGCTCCATTACTGGGCCTATTCACCACAGTATTAACCCTGCATCTCATCCCCCCCTCCACCCTCACTGCCCAGCTGTCCGGTCCGAACCCTTCTAACCGGCGCTTTTTTCAGCCTGATATACGCTTATTTTCCGCCGAGCGGACGTAATTCCTGAATCCCCTTTTGCTTAGTTAATTTACAGCCCTGCAAAGGCAATTTTCCTCAGCGCCATATGAGGCGAGCTTCGCCTTCTCTCAATTACCGTAAATTGTCTGCAAGCGCGACATGAACCGAGAGGGGTATAAGCGGGGGTCGGCGAAGAGCTCATTTTGCTGGCGCGGGACGGGGCGGAACGGAACGGGCTCGGCGTGTTGTGGACTGTCACACTCACTGAGGTGAAGCTGATGGCTAATTTACAGATGGGCCCCCAGAACCCTCCACGGTCCGTGCCCCGTTGCCAGAGCCAGTGAATATCTGACCTCTTTATAGTGTGTATGATATACGTTGCAGGTGCATGCGGGGTTATCTATTATGAATGAGACATGTATTGCTCAGAGCATTAGTAATGTATGAGCTGGGCTTTGGTGGAGCGCGGCTATGGGTCCTAGCAGCAGTTTCAGTCCCTGCCTTGCCTTCCCTATCTCTCTCTCTCTTTCTTATACACTCACACAGTGCTTCTGATAGCAGCACTAACTCATGTTACAAGCCATAGCACCTGACAGCTCCTGCACATTCAGCACCGCCTGTCCGATTTGGATGCTGGGAGTTCTGCCTCAGGGGCCACACTCTACTCTCTCAGCTCTTCTGAGGAGAAAAGAGAGGAGAGGAGGAGAGCTGCCTTGACCAGCCCCTCCTTCTCCAACTTTGCCTGTCTATATTTAATCTGTCCGACTATGAGCACATCTGGATTCAAAGCCCCACCTCCTCCTGATCTTTCTGCAGTGGTTGTGTTAAATCCAATACCTTTTGGACTTTGTAAAGCTGATAAGAAAGTCTGTAGAATCTTTTTTTGTTTGTTTCATTTAGACCATTGCAAAAGTGTATAAATGTAAGTGTAGAAAAAAATATTTAAATCTATTGAAAAAAAATATATACAGAATTTTAATATGGTAACTTAATACATCACATCCAATTATACAAAAATATTAACAATGTTCAGTTTTTATGCTCATGTAATTTATATTTCATATACTTAAATTGCACATATATACAGGGTTACAGGCTTAAAGATAAAATAATATGTTAATTTATAACATTGTCACTGCTGGGTGATTATTATGTATCTCCTTCAACATTCATTCATTCATTTTCTTTTCGGCTTAGTCCCTTTATTAATCCGGGGTCGCCACAGCGGAATGAACCGCCAACTTATCCAGCATATGTTTTACGCAGCGGATGCCCTTCCAGCTGCAACCCATCACTGGGAAACATCCATACACACTTATTCACACACATACACTACGGACAATTTAGCCTACCCAATTCTATACCACATGTTTTTGGACTTGTGGGGGAAACCGGAGCACCCGGAGGAAACCTGAGGAGAATTCAATGCAATTCAATTCAATTCAATTCATCTTTATTTCTATAGCGCTTTTACAATGTAGATTGTGTCAAAGCAGCTTCACATAGAAGATTATAGTGAATTGGAATGGTGTCCGTTCAGTTTTTAGAGTTTAAGTTCAGTTCAGTTCAGTGTGGTTTAATTTTCACTGCTCAGTCCAAACACTGAAGAGCAAATCCATCGATGCGCAGGAGAACATGCAAACTCCACACAGAAACGCCAACTGACCCAGCCGAGGCTCGAACCAGCGACCTTCTTGCTGTGAGGCGAACGTGCTACCCACTGCGCCACCGTGACGCCCCTCCTTCAACATTATTTTTTTTAAATAAATGAATGCTATTTGTCAATCTTTACATCTGTTTTGGGGATTTACAAAAAATAATTAACCAGTGAAAACTGTTAAAAAGAGCACAGTATGTAATTTTTGCTGCTAGAGGGTGTGTATTCACAAAGGCGTATTATGATGACGCTGTGACTGAGTGTGGGAATCATGGGATCTGAGGTCTTCATAACATCCTATGGGACTCCTGCAGAAATCCTGTTCATGGATGAGCTAAAGTATTCAAAACTTGGTATTATGAAGTAGAGTAAAGCCGCTGTCACATTGCACTTTTCGCCCAGTTGACTTCCATTCATATGTATACGAATGTGGCAGACCGGAAATGCAATCTCTGCAATTCTGACCTATGAAATCACATCACGTGATTGCTTAAGACCAATAGAAGTTCAAAATGTGACCTCTCTGTACATAAATTTAAAATATGTAATAGTTTTCTTTATCAATGTCTAATCATCTTTTTTTATCCCGCCCCTTTTTGCAGTAAGCACGCAAAATTCTGTCGCATGGCAAACTCTAGTGTGACTGCAACTTAAGGCTGAAAGCAGTCAAAGCAAAACAGAAGCACAATTGCTGATGAGAAACGAACATGGAAGCAGAGACAGTCGGTTATGGTTCTTGCCAGTATGTTAACGTGGAGAAGAAACATGCTGCTCTGTGCAGTTGATGATTTATATAAACCGAACCAGAATAAGTGGTGTGCGGCTGTGACGTCATTAGTATGGCAACACAGGACACAGTCTGTGCCACTAGTCAAAAATGCTTATTTCTCTAGATTTGAACAATAATAAGTCAACAAAATATACAGTACCGTTCTAGTGATTTTTGGATATTTTAATGAAACAATTACATATTGTGCCTTTAGGTAAACCTTGCAATTCCATTGGTTCCTCAAACTGTCTGCTTGTTTGCAATTCACTGATAAATAAACTGGTTGTTTGAATAAGTGCAGCATTTCCTTATCTCAAAAAACAAAATGTCTTATTCAAGTCACAGCCAGCACTTTTCTTAAATAGCCTTTGCATACCATTTCATCCTTTATAACATATAGTTTTCAACAAATACATTCAAGGATAGAAAACAAACTGAGCATCCAATCCAATGAACTCACATCCTCCCATGCGGCCATTCTAATGATGGACAAACCACATCGGTCAAAAAAACCTTGTAGCTCTGATCTGTCAGTCTATGGAATTGCTTTTGGGTCCAAGAAGGACATCGGAAGAGAGGTACAACTAAAAACACCACAAGACTGGAGTCTTTTTGGATTTCGCTCAGTGGCATTTACATCCCCAGTCTGTCTGTGTTCATCTGTTCACCTGGACAACACGAGTGAAAAGCACATTATATTCCACACCAGTAAGCCACAAAAACCGCCTGAAAAATGTCGCCCGCTTCCATAATTGATGAAGTTAGGCGGGCTCTCAAGACTCAGTACCACCACCAAACTTTGGAGAGTGTGGCAGACTTCAACCAACAGTCTCTCTCCTCCATTCAGATGAATTAGTAAAACTTCCATTAATAATGCAGGCGTGTTTGAAGCCACAAAAACCAGAGATAGCGAGCGACTGAACAAGTGAGCATAGGTAGAGAGAGTGAGGGCCACAAGGAGAAACTCTGCTTCTCTCAGATATCATGTTATAAACGTGAGAGGAAATCTCATCATACATAATCTGTGTCCGCCGCCAGACAGAGGAGTGCTCGAAAAAGACGAGAAGGGGAATGATTATGACAGGAGGCATCACTCAGCAGCTGTTTAGAGGGTGGAAAAGAGGCCATAAATCAATTTCACACCGATTATGACACAATGCAGAACTGCGTGAGCTCCGCGGAATTAGCTGTGCACACAGAGGATCATGTTGGGCTAAATTGATCCTTGTAAAGGCGAAAAAAAAGAGAAGAACTGGCACTACAGAGGGACAGAAAGAAAGAGAGAGGAAGCCAGCTATGAGGTTTTAAAAGACGAGAGATTACAAGGAACTGGGTGGGAGGAACAAAAGTGAAGACAGATTAGTGGAGAGATGGAAAGAGAGAAGGATGGAGATAAAGAGGCGAGAAAAGAGAGAGAGAGAGAGAGAGAGAGAGAGAGTGGCAGCGGGTCACTTCTGGTCAATGCCATTGTGCTGCTGAGTATTAAAGTAATGTGAACTAAATCATGTGATTTGATGGGAATCATAGTGTATAATGCGACAAAAACAGATCTAAATATATGAGATCTCTTTTACAACTGATCAAACTGAAAGTACACTGAGACACGAGATGTTCTTTGGGTTATTCGTAAATTTTGCTGGAGAACAAAATGAACCTGTTTTAAAGCAATAGAGGGACAAATCAATGACATTATGAAACCTATGATTGATCCTCTTAATGCATTGAATACATTTTGACCTGGAACAGATATACTTTAAAAAATATTGTGAGTAATAAACCTTGCAAATGCGTTAGGACCATAAAAACACAGCATTTATTATTCTTGCATGTATGTATTTATTTATTTAGACAAACCAATGCAGGAAAAAAATATTAATAGCTTTTTTCATCTAAAAATGCATAGATATGCAAATAAAATTAATTTACCTTTTGTTTGGAAATGTATCAAACTGATATTTTCATATATCTGGACTTAAAATGCATTTATTTCAATTGGGTTTTATGTTATTAATTTCAAAAGATACATTCAAATTAAAATATAATAAGTTATACCTGTTGATCATACTTATTTTGAAACTTCAAATAATTGTTTTTTTTTTTTCATAAAAAGAGTTAAACGCTCTAATCATGGTAAATGCTGTTATCATGGTAAAAACAAAAACATTGGTAACATTTTAAACTTTTAACGTTTTTTAAATTCAGAGTTGTTGATCAGTTTAGAAGTCGTGGTTTAAAATTTTGGTTACATTAATTCTTAAATTTTCTATCATTTAAGTGAAATAATGCTTTGTATTACATTGCAAATATGCTAAACAATTTCTTTATATTGAATCAGATCCTATGGTATATCAACAAGCATATTTAAAAACCAGAAGTTCCCAAAAAGCAAAGACATTAAAAAGTTAAGTGCAAGGAAAGCTCAGCACATGCAAACATGTAGTCAAACACACACACACACACACACACACACACGCACGCACACACACACACACGCATGCACATGCACACGCACACGCACATGCACACACACACGCACACGCACACGCACACACACACGCACACACACACACACACACACACACACGCACGCACGCACCCACACGCACACCCGCACACACACACACAAACACAGAAGTCTACAGTATAATTGACATGCACAGCACACCTGGACATCAAATGGCAATTTGACTCATTTGATTCATTTTAACTGAGACACTTGACATAACGTGCTACAACTGCAAATTCTCCCATGTGCCCTCTATGCCAATAACCTTCTCCATCTCAACACACTCAAGCATGACCAACTAAAAGATTGTACAGACACTAATGTGAACAACCGAAAATTCTCATTGTTTGTTGTAAGTTTGTGTTGTCACTGGCACCACTCTAAAAAATGCTGGGCTCTTTAAAATAACATTTGTTAAAATATGGACCAATTCTAAGTTTCATACAGGTTACAAAACCAGAGAACATTTGTCGTCAAGTGTAATTGCGTCATCAAATTAGAGACTTCAAGGTTTATGTACTGCAAACATTTCTCATGTCTGTGAGGCAAGTATTTGCTGAGATTCCAGCGTGTGAGTGTCAATCGATGATTGTCTCCTATACTAGAATGCAGGTCTTCCTTTCCCAAGCATCCATACTGACCGTTGCATTTTTCAAAACTATACGAGTGACGTGTCTTGTGTATTCTAAAATCACTGCCTGAAAATAAGGCTTATCAACTAATCAGAATCAAGCATTCAACAGAATGACTTAAAACATATTGAAAAAAAGTATTCTGAAAATAGAACAATAAAAGTTGATTCAAAACATTAATAAAAACTATAGTAAAACTTTAGTTCAAGTACTAATTTCTATTATTAACTACTGGTTTATTACTTGTCTATTAATACGATATTGGCTGTTTATTATTAGTACTTATAAAGAATGATCTTATTCTACATCCCTAACCCTACCTGGTACCTAAACCCAATTAACTAGCTATTAATAAGCACTAATTTAGTAGTCTATTAAATTAAAGTCTTAGTTAATGATTTATTAATGGTGAGAATTGTACCTTAAAATAAAGTGTGACCAAAACTATAATAGTATGTCATGGATAATACTGTAAAACTGAAGTCTGGCACAATAATTGCATGTTTACACAGCAAAAAACTTAAACCTGAAGCAGCATACATTTTCAAAAATGTGTATTTACATGAACCATTTTGAATAGTGCCTTTACACTGAATTCTAAGCAGACACAGACTCGCTTTCGGGCTGCCTTAAACCAACTGTGTAAAGATGACTTCAGTCAACCAACCCATTAGACCAATCAATCCCATCCTCAAGTCAAGAGTAAACACAGAGACTGTAAACCATGGTGAAGATCACAAACGCTAGACTCCATCAGGATTACACACAAACCCATCAGGAAGCCCGGCTCCATTTATTTGAACAGACAGAACTTTAAAGCCTTTCAGAGGATGGAGATGTTCTCTCTCAGTGTAAACAGAGCTCCTGTTGGGTGGAGAGCGTTTCTAACCGCCAATAACTCTCCAGCACCACACGCTCTCCAGAAACCCAGCGGATGAACTTGAAAGTGCATATCTCGCGCGCATATACATGATTCATCTTCTCGCAGCCATCAGTCCGGTTTAACACATGAAGCTCGCTATGTGTCGTGGCTCTCCTGTTGAAGCCTATGGATGGCGATGATCACAGGCGAGTGATCGGGGGCCAATCGCTTTGGTAATGATGCTGATGTATCATGCCAGTAAGTACAGGAGCACAAGCAGGCCCTTAAGCAATTATGCCAGCATTAAATAATCATTATGCAACCTCATCAGGAAGCCTGCATATTCAATGCTATGAGAGAAAGAGAGAGAGAGCTGTGTGATTTTTAAAAGGAAAGCGAAGTTCTGGACTGATGAATATTGAGCAGTATCAGAGCAGGCAGGAGCTTTGATAAGGCCGTGTCTAATGAGGAATGGCCTGTTTTACACACTTTTAAAGAAAGGGTGAGCTGAGAAACACACACACAGAGTGAAAATGATGCATCTTATTGTATAAAATAATTGAATGTTACTGTAAATGATTGAAACCCTTTTATTTTGGGTAAACAAAGGTATATTTGCGTCATCACTGTAAATGCTGACTGTTTAGCCCTGTAGATATGGAATGATTTACACAAAGATGCATAGTGAATCATGTCAATTGACCTTTGTATGTCAGGATGAGTTTCTGTCAAAGAATGAACCATAGCGGAGTGAATCAGTGACCTAGAGTCAATTTTAAGAAGATTTAAGAATTTTAAGCTTTACCAGTTTGATCCTATATATAACAAGTGTATGTCTAATAAAATCTAATATTGATGTAATACTGTAAAAAATAATGTAAAAAATAAAATATAACCTAATAAATGTCTAATATATATATATATATATATATATATATATATATATATATATATATATATATATAATATTGATGTAACATTGTGAGAAAAATAAAATATATCAAATATATAAAGCACACAAAACATAAAATATAAACAACAATACATTTGCTCATTTTTTAAAATAATTTAGATTAAACTATAATTAATAAAAAAAAAGAAAATGCAGTCTAAACAAGTCAAAGTAAGTTATCTGTAGTGTGGCCTGTATTTGAAGACAGCAGATCAAGATGTACAACCTTGCGTGACGCTTCTGCTGTGCTGCAAAGCGATGGAGGATGAAAATGACTTAATATTTTCAATGGAAGTGAATTAATGGATTTTCATTCTCTCCAAAGTGCTGCATGTGTAATTAAGGAGGACTGGCCAGCCAGAGGCTTCACTAGTGCTGCTTAGCAAACCGTGCCTGTCTCTGAGTGTGTGTGTGTAGTACATGGTTTTTAACGTATAAAAATATGTTTATCTGCAAGTGTGTGGTGCATGATGGAGTGTGACGCGGAGGTGAGTCTGAGTGCGAAAGGTATGTCTCCCATACGCGGCGTACATTAATTCCACTGGTACAGATGAAGTAATATCTGGAGGCTATTGTAATTAGTTCAAATTCAATTGGACTCAAATACTTCATTATATACCTGCCAACAACATTAGGGATTGATAGCCACGCTTTCCTTTTCAATTTCCTTTTTTTCCCCCTTCCTTCATTAATGGCTTGGAATTAATGGAATGACATGGTCGAGTCAGGCAACGCTTAGAGGAGAGCATTACAGCGCCAGAACTGTATCAGGGGGTTATCGGAGACTTGGCAAGCATTACAACAATTAGTTTCTTGGTTTCAGTTTTTAAGCACTCGCTTTATGTAATGTGACTAGCTGGGAAAATGAAACATTCATTTGGAAATTATGCAAAAGTGACAAAAACGATGCAATAAAATAAAATGTATTGTTTTGAATATGGTTACATTTTTTTATCACCTGAAACATGCTGCGATATGCCAAAGCAACTTATATAACGCAATTAACACCAAGCAAGAAAAACATACACAGTGTGTCCACACATTTGTATTTGTGCTGAATTTTGTTTTGAGATAAATGCATTTAGGTTTGATGTTTATAATAAATGCTGTTCACAGTTTATAATAAATTCTGTTCCATACAAACAAAACATATTATGGATAATAGCACATTGATATAAAATATATAATTGCAAATCTCAAAACTTCTCTCTTAATGCAGTTTGACCTGGTGCTACTTATAGTCAGCTGAGAATCGTCTTCTGCAAGATAATAAAATAAAATAAAATAAAATAATACATACAAGTAATTAAAACAATAAATTCTACTACTGAAATATATAAATATTATATTGATTAATTACTAAAAAGACATATATTAACACATATTAAAACACATATATTAACACAGCATCAACATATCCCTAAAGAAAACCATAGATACATTTTCAAATTACACCAATACAGCTTGTTTTTGCTCTCTCACAAAAATGCAACTGATTTATGTTCAGCTTTTTACTTACAAAAAGATATGTAAAAAAAAAAAAAGAGAAAAAGAAAGCACATTGGCTGTGATCAGTCTCCTACATTACCCACAAACCCCTTGAACATTCCACTTCCTGTTTTAAAAACCCATTCTTCCATTTTTTTCTTCACACTCCAAACATTAAGCAAACAAATTCTACCAACAACATCACAAATTCTTCTTTTAATATATTTTTTTTAATCACTCATCCCAGACCAATCTCTAACCCCACAAAATATGACAACAACCATAAAAACAACCGCGAAGACGCTCAGCACAAGCATTGTACACTCAAACAAACTAATGCCGCAAACCTCAACCACCGTTGTCTCTAAGAAATATTTGCTAGCACGCCTCAGCGGCCTTTAATCTTCCAGGGATCTGATTTTATATTTGTCTTGGGTGGATTTACTCTCTAACTCTGCCTCTGTTTACCCAGTGTAATTGACAAGCCACTTAGAGCAATGGCAAAAGCAAAGTGGGCCTGCATGGCCTCCTCCAGTCTGTCAAACTGAGACTGTATGTTTGTTTAGCATCTGCTATACTCGTGGAAAAGCACAGGGGACATCAGTTTCTCTCCACTGTCTGTTGACCTGTGGCTGACAACAATCCGCCCGTCACCGCTTGTAATAAAGGAGGCAGATATTCTCAACTTTGTGCTTCTACTTTTAGTATTCGGAGGGGCGCTGAATGTGTTTTGGCAGCCCTCGTGTGCTACAAATACCTTGACGGCAGTTGACAAGTTAATGAGAACATAAATGTCAAATCCGGTGAGGTGGCGTGATGGAAAATGCAATACTGGAAACAGATTTAATGGGACATTTTTTTGTTAATTGGAAAAAGCATGTTTGTTTAGGTATTTTTGTGGTTGAATCTGAAGGTTCAGAGTTGTACAAACTAAGGTATGGTGAAAAAAATATATATTTGGAAGCTGGAAATTAATCTGTTGCGCCATTCAGAATGCAAACATATCACACAAAAATAGTACAGACAATTAAACTAACTTTTTTGCAATTACCTTTGACTACAAAGATGATTATTATTGGATGTATGAAATTTGCTTCAAAGCTATATTTAATATTATTCATTCATTCATTTTCTTTTCGGCTTAATCCCTTTATTCAATCAGGGGTCGCCACAGCGGAATGAACTGCCAACTTATCCAGCATATGTTTTACGCAGCGGATGCCCTTCCAGCCGCAACCCAACACTGGGAAAACACCCATACACACTCTTTTATATTATATTATAATATATTATATTATAATATATTATATTATATTAAAATAAAATATTATAGACAATTAAACTAACTTTTTTTTACTACAAAGGTGATTTTTATCAAATATATGAAATTTCCTTCAAATTATATTATAAATTGAAACAAAATGATTCAAAGATGATTCCTTGCATTTACTAAATATTTTTAAGTTAAGTGATTGTAAACAATTTATTTGGGCTGAATTTAAACAAACAAATTAAGTTGAACATTAAAACAATTTATTTGTTTGTTTAAATTCAACACATATAAATTGTTTGCAACAATTTTGCAGACATAATTTTTTTCAGTGTATTATATTATATTATATTATATTATATTAATTATTTTCAGAATCAGGTTTAAATGAAAATAAGAAAATGAGAAATTTGTTTTAGTCAATGTTTATTTTTGTCAAGTAACAAGTAAAATAGCTTTATTTTATGATTTGATAAAAATTTTACTGTTTGTAAGGATACATATATAAATATAAAAAAGTTTTTTTTTCCAATAAAATAAAATAAAATAAAATAAAAATGTTCTTGTCAAACTTGAGAAATGTTTTAGTTAAAAAAATTATACTCTTTGATATTCGATATTTAATACTTGTTTTGGGACCACTGCATCAACACCTAAAAAAAAAACAGCCAGCAAAATGCACTGTGTTTATGGAGAGCTCCTGTGTGCAGCAGCGCAAATAAATAAAACACAAGCGATTCCTTTTTCGTTTGCAAAACGCACCAGTTATTTGTTGCCATCTGCCCCGTAGATGAAAGGTTAAAGTTACAAAGAGGGTCTGATGTTGCATGCCGGTTTTAGTGCCAACCTTGGAATGAGCTTTTGACATCTTGCAACAACAGTTCAATACCCATCCAGGGGAGCCTCCATCGGCCCGCGTTTGACGGGGGGGAAGCGGGCAAAAAAAAAAAAAAAAAAAAAAAAAGACGAGCCTTGGCACCTGGTGTCTGAAAGCCAGTGACTGCGCTCAGCTGGAGGGAGGAGTTCTGGCTGATGTAAAAGCTATCTTTGATCTGAATAAAAAGCTGAAGGCTCTGGAAGGGCGCACTTTGCCATTATTCATGGGAACTTCAAAGCCTTCGTAATTAAATTGGAAGAATACCTAACAAAGAAACAGCCACAACGGAAAACTAAAGGAGAGAGAGAGAGAAAGAAGAAAGAAGGAGAACAAATACTGGCGCCAAAGCGAAGCCATGTTGAGCAATGTCTGGAAAGATCCGGAGGGATTTTGGGAAGTGGTGGAGCCCTGGAGCGCATGGATCCGTGGCCCTGTTTACACCTGCTATTAAGATGCGATTTGGTGGATCACATCACAGGTAGATAAGAGACACACGGTCATTTACAATCATGATTTTGACCACTTTTCTGACGATGGAGGGGTGGGTTGGGTGGGTGGGCTTATGCTTAAGTTTTTTTCTGCTAAATAAACTGTATAAATGTTAAAGGAGTAAAATCAGTTAAATATACTTCTAAATTGAGTAATGGAAGTAAAAATATATATGTTAAATTATTTTATTTTCTTCTAATTTTATCGTATGAGTTCCTAATACAGCATTTATACAGTTTTAAGACAAGACACAATCAAACACGTGTTTTTATGTTACTTGAACTTATTTGAATAAGTTAATCAGGTTTCAATTTTATTTTTTAAGCTATGCAAATTTTAACTCGATGTTTTGGGTCAGTTCAAATGATGTAAGTGACTTGTAAAGTTAATTTGATTCAACTTTTAAAGGCAGCAACAAGTTTATCAGTGTAGGGTTTTAAAAAAGAATTTTTTTTGCTGTATTACATGTTACCTAAAATGTAAATATTGTCAATAAGTTACACATTATTTAATTAAATATGTGCTAATTTGCACATGATCTTTTTTTACACACAAAATGTAGAAAATTAGATGAAGTCAGTTTCAGAATTAATTATTCTTATTTTTTGTCACATTTAAATAAAATGTTCTGCATTTAGGAATATTTCCTTTTTTTATGCCATAATTCAGAAAATAGTGTAATAGATGTAAAAAAAAGAAGCATGAAGTAAAAAATTCACAAACCTATATTTTATAAAAAAAACATGAATAATAAAATAAATAAATAAATAAATAAATAAATAAATATAGAAATGAATGGATGTTGACGAGAGCAGCTTTCTGAATAGAATGTACAACAAGTCTATATTTTAAAAAAAATGTAAAAGCAAAATTTACAGTATATAGCCGTAAATTTAAAGGTGCTGTATTTAAGTTTTTGACTTGTGTTCTTTTAACCCGCCCAATGCCAGTTTAGCCAATTATATTTCAGCACCCCCGGTTGCATTGTTGGAAAACTGCATATTTGATTCATTCATTCAGAAAGGCTCCCAAAGCATGCATCCGTGACCGAAATGCGACTTCCGGTGGATAGTAGTAGACTTCGAAATGAGGCACAGATCCAGAGCTCCACATGAGGTTATCAATTAGCAAATAATATAAATATTCCAAATGTAAACATTAGGTGAGCAGGTTACATTGTAACCCCGTGTCTTAACAACATGCTACGTAATGAGATTTGCAGTGATAAGCAATTTGGCTGTTTGCACCAGACAAAACACGACAGAAATTTAAATTTATAATCTAATTAAGTTTAAGTTTATAATCTAATTAATACATAATAAACCTCTTTAACATTATTAAATGTACATGTTGAATCACTGATATGTGTTGGTTTTGAGTCACAGTTCTAAAGTTCAATTTTCTAAAGTTCGGTTTATTCTTAGCAGTTATCTGCTGCTGCTGCTTTCAGTAGTATGGCAATAAATGTCATGTAACATGGCATTCAAACTCACATTTAACACTGAATAAAGCACATGAGGTGTACCTGAGGTGATCATTGTCAGTTTTCTGTTGTTATAGAAATAGAAGCCGTTTCTAATATATCAATTCGAGGTGTTGGTTAGGACAAAAACTCCTTTTAATATAGAAAATATTCCTTCTATGCTTTTATATAGAACATGATTTAAATCAGCCTTTAGGCTCGATCGTCAGACTCGCTCCTTGGTCTTCAATCTGGCAACCTGCGCTTGCGTTTGCATTAATCCAGGAATGCAATACCTAGTTCAACCACTGGGTATCAAACTTACATACTGCACCTTTAAGACAATATTGAATATACAATATACTGTTGTATTTTAGGCATTTATTACTTTTTCTCCCACATCAATTATGTGAGATTTTGAGATTTTATTAAGACATTTTAATAGCTATTAAAATCAGTAATAGTGAAAAATATGTGACTGTTTTTTTTTTTTTTCCTCATTTCTTAACCTTCTAACCAGGCCAAATGATTTATAGGCGATCCGTAAAAAGTTCAGTAGGCACTAGGCAGAGAGTAGCCTGCTGTTTGAACACATTCAACCGCATTCACATCTTCAGCAGCAATCTGACCGCATGTGTTTTTGACTACCTCTGGATGTGGTTTAAAATGAGTAGCATCATCCACCTGTGATCAGATCAACAAAAATGCATCTTTATGCCAGTTGTAAACAGGGCATGAGACCGTACCTCTGTTTGGTCATCCAAACGGGTGTGCACCCCACTAGATACCCCCTTTATGCCCCTAAAATTACCTCCAATCCATCATGTATCCCAGATTTGACCCAATCGATAGGTGGGCTCCCGCTGCTGCCAATGTCAGGGATTTTTTTTCTCCTCCATCAGAAGTTCTGTGAAGGTAGGAGTGAGGTCGGAAAAGTGCGGCGGAAAGTGCTGAGTCGCCTGCAGCCCACAGACTTTATTCATCTTATCAAATTACAGCCACCTCAATAACCATCTCATGGGACGCGAGACCGAGGAACAAGATTTCTCAATATTTCTAGACTTGTGAGATTTCATGGCTTTTGTGATGAATGGCGAACAAAGAGCGTATGAATGTTGAATAGTGCCAAAAGAGGATGCTGATTCACTAAAGCACTCTACTACAAGCGCAAGCAACATGCATACTGAGCATATGATTCACAGGTAGTGGTCAGTGGTCTTTATATGTTTTTTTGTTTTGGAAATTGAGAATTTATACATCACCTGAAATCTGAATAAATAAGCTTTCTGTTGATGTTTGATTTCATTGTATTCTTTTTTTGATACTATACTAAATGGCTTTTTATTTTTGCATGCTTGAATTATCATTAATTATAAGAAGGATTCAAAGAAAGCTGAATATATAAGCTTTCCATTGATGTTTGATTTGTTGTGACAGGATTTGATCGAGATACTATTTGAACATTTAGAACAAAACAACAACTCACCTTTAAAGTTGTTCAAATTAAGTGCTTAGCAATGCACATTTGATATATTTAGGGAGGAAACTTATTCATGGAAGATGATATTTACTTAATATACAAATAATTTTTGCCATGAAATGAAAATCAATAATTTTCACTGTACAACATACAATGTTGTATATACAACAGTTCTGTCTGGTTCTAGAATCTGATTGGCTGATAGCCCAGAGATATTAAAGTAATATCAGAACTTGTACAGCCTCTTCACACTTGTGCATTACTCCGCCCACACTAGTGGCAAGCAGAGGACTACAGTTTGACAAATATTGCAGCTGTTGGACAACATAATGTACTTTTGAGACTTTTCAGGCAAGAATGTAGTTGTTTAGATGGCATCTATGCAGTTTATTTATAAGGATATTGTCTATTTTAAATAATTATAACTTCGGAGATACAACACCTCAGCATCCATCAGCCTGTCATACTGAGCAGAGCAAAGACGGTTGACGTTCTGCCACAAGATGGCGACAGAGACCGCATAAGAAGCCCTTAGAGGAGAAATAAGCATAATTTCAAAGCATAATCAGCATAATTTCAAACTACAGCTGATCAAATCATTCTAAAACAGGTAAGTGACTTTCTAAGTCGATCTCTCTTTTGTATGTTGTAGTGCTGTATTTATACCATAGTCTGGTAGTGTTTCTGGTAGTGTTTGCTTTGGCTTTTTCGGGGTTAATTATTGTGATATCCTGATTGCAACAGAGAAATACTGGGAAATGTCTCTAGACTGAAGCATTTCATGCCGTTCAGCCATATAACCTTAAAATCTCAAGTCAAGTCAAGTCAAGTTTATTTATATCGCGCTTTTCACAATGTAGATTGTGTCAAAGCAGCTTAACATAGTTCTAGTAAAGTCCAGATTTCAGAGTTGAAGTTCAGTTTAGTTTAGTTCAGTGTGGTCTAAATTCCACTGCTGAAAGTTCAAACACCGCAGAGCAAATCCACCGAAGCACAGCTCCGCAAGTCCCAATCCGAGCAAGCCAGTGGCGGCAGTGGCGAGGAAAAAAAACTTTACCAATTGACGAAGTGGAGGGAAAAAAAAAACCTCGAGAGAAACTAGGCTCTGTTAGGCACGACCATTTTTCATCTGGCCAAACTTCCTGTTCAGAGCTGCAGTCTAGGCGCTGGAGGCTGAAGAAGCTGGACGTCCATCGTGGAGAAGCTGCAGGTGTGAGTAGGGCACCGGCAGGCAGTCAGGTTGGCCCGCAGGATCAATGTGGGGACTCGTTTATCACAGTGGTCATTCAGGAATCAGTCTCATGCATGTGAGCAATGTGAGCAAAATCACCTGTTTTGTCATCAATTTAGATATTAC
Organism: Danio jaintianensis; assembly: GCA_903798115.1. NCBI lineage: Eukaryota > Metazoa > Chordata > Actinopteri > Cypriniformes > Danionidae > Danio > Danio jaintianensis. The sequence goes on along the minus strand of CAIGQV010017602.1, from coordinate 11,933,142 downwards.
GCTACAGAATCATTCACATACTAGCTCTAAAGTGACGTTTGTGAAGTAGCAACGGTTTCTGCTGTTCTGACATCAGCTGCAGATGTGAATGAATGGCGGAAGAAAGTAGCTCCTCATACAAAAGGATTTTTAGACTCTCCGTGTTTGATTTTCTTTATATATATACACCTGTACAAAGTGATATTTACCAATATTGAATAAAAACATTTCATTTAAATGTTTCCCAGTGAACCACATTTTTAGTTTACTAGACGAGGCGTTTTTAAAGCATTGCATACATTTCCACATTCATAAAATAATGTGTGTGTTCTGTCGGGATGCTTTTCTCTCAAGTTCAGTGTGAACAGCTCGAGCGATTAGGGTAATTACTTATGACAGAAGACGCGGAGCAGCCAGCATCCAAAACATCCCTCTGCCCGGCCTGTTTTCATTGCACCACATCTCACTCACACACACACACAATACTACTGATCAACCTCAACAGCAATCATCTTAATTTCCAATTATCCCAATTAATGTATGCAAATGGGGTTAATTCGAACTTATTGAAACCGTTTCAAAAGCTGTGCTATCAGCGAGCAGCTCCATCAATTAACATCAATATTTGTCTTGCATTTATTATTTAATTTTCCCATGGTAATGGCCACAATTAGCAGTAATTAAGAGCTTCCGTATGCGAGAGAAACTGAGGCTGTTGATTAGAAGCGTATTGAAAGGTGCCAAAGCTGGATCAAGCTCCTCAGGGGGAAATGAGAGAGAGGAAAAAAGAGGCAAATTTAATCAAGAGTTTTTAAAATGGAGCAACATGAAACCTTTCGAGAGAGAGAAACAAAACACACACACATACTGATAGCAAATATTTCTAGTCTTTTGAGGGGGGTGATTACTTTTGAACAAAAAGGCAATTCACTGCAATGCATAAAATGTTTTGTGACATATATACAAAATGAAGTTTCGACAATCAATTTGCAGCAGTCACAAAGGAGGCGTGCATTTCATTAAATTTTCCGCTTTCTTTGTTTCTCTGTGGTACGCAATGAAAGGCTCTGTTAATCAGAGGCATATGTTGGATTATTTATTGCAAGCATGATAATGTCATTATTGTGCATGCAGGGCCACAGGGACCGACTCGCTTTTGCTGTGCGTGTGTAGAACGGCACGCAGATAATGCATTCAGCAGAATTACACTAATACCAGCAAACATAAAAATCCGTTGAACAAAAAAAAAAATGTAAATCGTTTCTGCTAGCTGGCCCTTTAGGTTAATACTACTGTGCCTAACAGCAGGTAGAGAGACCAAAACGAAATGAAAATATATTGCAATTAGAGTCGGATTGATTAATAGGCAGCCCAATATTAAACTATGCTTGACTAAGCTATACATAATTCACCAGCCGTGTTACCTGAGTATTGGACTGAAAATGGCTGCAGGGTTTATGTAGCGCTAATTGTTCAGCAGGTGAGAGTCTGCGCTAACAACACTGTATTACCCTTCGGAAAGCTGGAACTTAACTCATTCATTTACAAACCAAGAGAGTACAGGCTTGCTAGCTAAAAAACTGGGTTGTAAACATGTGGAAGTGTTAGTAATTAGCATTCTGAAGAAATCTGAAAACACTAAGGTCAAAGGTGACTGAACTGTAATTGTCAAAAACAAATGTCTAGAGGTGGACAGTGACTAAGTTTTCTTTCTTTTTTCACTACTGTTTTTAAGTAAATTAAACTCACTAATTCAAATGATCAATTACAAGAGAATCTACATTTAACAAATCACTGATTCAAATGATCCATTCAGAGTGAGTCTCCAGAAAATGATTCACTGAATTTACAACCTGATTCAATGGGAAATGTAAGTTACTAATGGCAAGTTTTTGTATTTATAACTGTGAATGAAAATCATAATTATGTCACATACCATATTTACTGTATGTGTACATTTTTTGTAGTATTTTGTATTTACTTCTTTTTGTTCAGATACTATACTAAATTATATTTTACTATTTACACTCTTGAATTATCATTAATTATAAGAATGATTATCAGTGCCTGGTAATATTTAAAGAGATAGTTTACCGAAAAATGAATATTTTCCCACTACTTACTCACCCTCGGGTGGATCTGAACATTTATTAGTATACTTTTTGTAAAAGATATTTAGAAGAATGTTGGAATCCTGTAACAACTGACTTCCATAGTAGGAAAAACAAATGGAAGTCAATGGTTACAGGTTCTAAATAATATCTTCTTTTGTGTTTAACAGAAGAAAGAAACTCATAAAGGTTTGAAACGAGTAAAGGGTGAGTAAATGATGACAGAATTTCAGGTTTGGGTGAACTAAATCCCTTTATGCACATTGAAAAATCAAGTACATTTGTACTTTTACTCAAGCAAAATTGAAATAGAGCACTTTAATGTTTTACTACACTAATATTTTCTCAGGCTATCTGTCCTTTTACTCAAATACCTGATTTGTGTATTTCATCCACCATTGCAAATGACCATCACTGAGGTACAAATTCTGCATCAGAATGTTGTCATGTTTGACAGCTCTCTGATGTGTGCGGCTAACGCTATCTAAGCAGCGCAACCTTCTGAATGTCAGGTTGAAGACCTCGTCGTAGCGTCGCCGATCCTTACCTCCTGTAGACACTACATGTGCTAATTAAAAACACGTTTTCACGCTAACCTTTAAAATGCTAACCCCTGCTTTAATGGCCTTTCGATAGCGTGCTACCTGTGCTAGCGGGGCTGCGCACCTATGTCAATCCTCACCTCACCTTTACATAGCGCGCTTTCAATTAGAGATAGTGAGAAGGAGCGTGAAAGAGGGGGGAAAAGAAATGACTAGTGTCTCATTTTTATGTGAACGGAGACTTGAGGGGAGCTGTCTATAGGCCCTTAATTTACGGCGGAGCAAAAGTGGCTAAGCAGATGGAGACAGATACAGTGGGACACGAACTTCTCGCACACACACACGCACACACACAGTGCACGCAGCTTCTGTCGTAAATTATGCTGAGCAGTGGAGAATTTATGGGGCACAAATATCTCAGTACCAGCCTATCATTTCCTAAGCACTGTCAGTGTAATTCTTTCCTTGCCTGTCTAAACACACAGATAAAGCCGGTCTTGACTACAGCAGAGACTGAGAAGAGACAGATAGACATGGTTAGGGATGGGGAGGAGGCGGAAAAAATAACCATGTGGAGAGGAAGCGTTGTATGTTCGCTATAGCGTGTTAAAGAGGACGTTTAAATTCACATATCACAAATGCGGCTGTGAAGTGTTACTGCCGATGTGTTTGTCTAATGGAATATTCTGGGTTAGGTACAAGGTAAGCTGAATTCACTTGAGGCATTATGTTGACTATTATCATTTAAATATATTTTTTCTTTAGTGAGGCAGGTGTAATGGAAAGTATAATGTCTGTAAGTGTTACAATACTTGATAGTGTCAGTTGTGCAGCCACAAGATGCAAACAGTGTGTGTTAATATGTGTTTTATTTGTTAATGTATTAATGTTTAAATGATGGTGACTGATGAAAAATGCTGCTTTGACATCATAGAATTGCAATACATCTTAAAATATATATAAAAATGGCAATGTCATTTTGCAGTATAACAGTTTTTATTGCTTATTGTTTGAATAAACGCAGCCTTGGAACCCTTAGAAACTTCTTTGAAATAAAATAAAATAAAAATTTTAATGAATGTTTTTAATAAAATTATTAATAAACTTAAATAATAATAAATAAATAATTCATAAATAAATAATTGTCCCATTCACTTCCATTATAAATGCCTCATCATCCTCGTCATTATCAGCATTCTCTCGTGCAAAATGCTCTCCCTATTGACCTCAACATATCAAACAGAGTATATATCTTTAAAAACTTTTATTACATAAAACAGTAAACACAAAACAAACCTTGGAAAGCAGAAAAACAACTGAGCGAACCACCAAAAAAAGCGAAAAAGCCACTTATAAGTATTCTTCTCATATGTACCAAAGACTCCACAGAAGCCAAAGGGTCCATACACCCAATAAAAAGAGCCTCGCTCAACAAACTAGGTATGGCTGCGAGAAAAGAGAATGTTTTGAACCAGTACAGCAAAGAAATAGCGAAGGAGATGAAGGGGTGGCATTATAAATTCAGCTCTAACTTAACAATGTGAGAGATATACTCCGGCTGAACCAGCGCCGAGATTTCAGGGCTTATATAGGCTTAATGGGAAAGGTGGTCGGGGTTGGCGTTTGCCGTGTGCCCTCTTGCTACCCTCCAACTCTTGGCCATGAGCAGCGTGAAAAATACAGACTTCTTGGAGAAAACGGCATCCAATTTACACAGCAATTCTCCTCTCCCTCGCTCACAAAGGAGATGAAGTGCTTTGCGTGTCTGCTAAGCAAATAAAAAACTACCACCTAATTAGCTCGTCTTGGAGGCGCAACAGAGAAGATACTGCAGTTAGATTGGCTCAAAAAGTGGCTGATTTGAGTTGATCTGGGGGAGGATGATCAGAACAGGCCATCTTTAGTGAGGATGGTTGGCTCTGCGCTGCATAAGTGATTAAAAGAAACATAAAACGAGTGTGGATACTTTGCTGAAAAATGTAGCGTTTCTAAATGCGTAATATGAATGCTCAAATGTTGTGTGGTATAAATTAGGCAGTTTAGGATATAAATAGTTATATTTATTACAGTTTAGTAATAAAGTATCAGTGTAGAAAAGTGTTAATAATTAATTTAACCTTCTAAACATTTTAAACTGCATGTTTTTTTTATAATAATAATAATAATAATAATAAATAACACTTGCTGTTTGAATGCTCAAATATTTTGACATAATTAATAAGATAATTAAATTAATAAATTAGACATGATTTTGTATAATAAATATAATAATAATAATAATGATAATAATAATAATAGTAATACAGCACCAATAATAATAATAATAATAATAATAATAAAAATCAGTAAAAAATAAATAAATAAATAACAACAACAACAACAACAACAACAATAATAATAATAATAATACAGCACCAATAAAATAATAATAATAATAATAATAACAACACATTTACTGTTTTGATGTTTAAATATTTAGACATAATTAGATAATTAAATATAGAAATACATCTAAAATAAAAAAGCGGTGTAGAAAAGTGTTCAACAATATTTAATAATAATAATATTTTAATTTATGTTTTTTCACATTCAGCCTTGGAAATCTGATCCATTAATATTGACATGTTTAATATTTAATTTCAACTCCAACCTTCAAAACGCTAAACTGTGCGCTAAACTTTTCAACTTTTTTTGCAGCTCCAAAAAAAAAACCCAGAGCCTATTCCAACAATAATAATGATCCACACTGTAAACCGTGCATGCTTGAAATAAACCTGATGGACGTTTATAAGACGTGATTAAGTCACGTTTAATGGGTCGCCCTCGTCACATTCAACATTTCCATTTGTCCCTTCTACGACTGTACAATTTGCATGAATAAAAGACATTAGCAAATGTAATACCAAAAAAATCTCTCCGACATGACAGTTACACAAGAAACTAAAGCACTTTGCATGTCGCTCTGCTAAATGGCTAAAGCATAAATCATTTATAATACATGCACTGGTCAGAACCACCCTCGTTCTACATGCAAAAACTGTATTTTTACACTCTAAGCAAATAAAACACCTACAAAAGGACTTTTGCAGAACATCTGCACTGATGCACAAATAACTAATGAACTACGCTCCAGCCTGAAGTCTTCCAAGCATCACAGGGCCTTCAGAGATTTATTAAGACCCACCCAATGAATCCAGAAGACCCCAGAGGACCCAAGCCTTCCCATCATTCTCACCTCCAGAGGATAACCGTGCTGCAGAGCCAGTGGCGGCCCAGCGTGCATTGCAGCAAAGCACAGAAACATCAATACCGATGCTCACTCTCAACACTGGGGCTTGTGAGGAACATCAAACCATCTGCAGACATACAGAGATCTAATGCAGACACGCTCTGAGGTTTGCCTCTTAATTCCACTCAAAGCAAACACGATGACACGATGAGGTTAGGTGGAGTTTGAAAACTTCTGCTTATGTAACAATCAATTCGGAGGATTTGAAAGCGGTGGATCATCGGTTGGTGCAATCGATGAAAATATTTATTTGAATTTAGCTTATTTAATTTGCAGATTACAATTTTGATGTGCAGTTGAGGGTAAAATTATTTGCCCTCCTTTGAAATATTTATTCTTTTTCAAATATTTCTCAAGTGATATTTAATAGATTAAGGAACTTTTCACAGTATTTCCTATAATATTCTTTTTTAGTCTGGAGAAAGTCTTATTTCTGCTAAAATAAAAGCAGTTTTTGTTTCAAACCATTTTAAAGTCAATATTATTAGCCGCCTTAAGCAATATTTTCTATGTTTTCTAATATTTTTTTCAATCTATCTTTAGAAATGTGTTAAAACATCTCTCTGTTGAACAGAAATTAGGGAAAAATATAAAACAATTAAAATTTAACAGAAGGGCTAATATTTCTGATTCGACTGTATATATGGGTTAAAGATGCTGATGTCAGCATTAAACAAAATGTGCAACAGTCATTTTATTTATTTATGTTTTTTTTAAAACTGCTTTGCAAATAAAATCTTATCAATGCAATAAATTGATTCTTTTTTAAAATATGAATAGCAATATTTATTTTTTGCGTATAAATTGTTATAATAATATAATTGTTATAAACTGAAATACTTTTTAATAGGTGTCTTTTGTAAAACATGCTAAAAATGTATGACAGTCAATACAAAAATTAAACTGGACACATTCTAATAATAATAATAATAATAATAATAATAATAATAATAATAATAATA
>CAIGQV010017602.1:11898630-11913886 GCA_903798115.1 Danio jaintianensis | reverse complement strand
ATATATATATATATATATATATATATATATATATATATATATATATACACAACAGTTCTGTCTGGTTCTTGAACCTGGTTGGCTGATAGCCGTGCGATATTCTGCAAACAGTACTCGTCCAGCCACTTAACCCTTCACCCTTGTGTATTACTCCGCCCACATACAGCAGCAAGCAGAGCACACTACAGTTTGACAAATATTGCTGCTGTTGGACAACATAATGTACTTTTGAGGCTTTTTTAGTCGAGAATGTAGTTGTTTATATTGCAACTATGCATTTTATTTATAAGGATAGTGCCTATTTTAAAATATTTATAATTTCTGAGAGACAGCGCGTTGGCGACCATTATCCTGTCTTTGAGCAAAGACAGTTGACGATGTTCATCCACAAGATGGCGACAGAGACTGCATAATAAGCCCTAAGAGAAAAACTGCGTAATTTCAAACTACAGCTGATCAAATCATTATTAAACAGGCAAACGACTTTCTAAGTCAATCTCTCTCTTTTGTATGTTGTAGTGCTGTATTTATACCATAGTAATATTGTGATCTCCCAATTGCAACAGAGAAATACTGGGAGATTTCATGCTATTCAGCCTTATAATCTTAAAATGTCAGCATAATCACCTGTTTTGTCATCACTTTAGACATTACGCTAGAGAATCATTCAAATACTAGCTCTAAAGTGACGTTAGTGAATGAGCAATGGTTTCTGCTGTTCTGACGTCAGCTGCAGATGTTTTTTCCAGTTCATTTGATCTTTGTTTGTGATTATTATTTAATTTTTTTGTGTTTTTTTGTGTGAATTATATTTATTTTGGCAACACGGTGGCTCAGTGGTTAGCACTGTCGCCTCACAGCAAGAAGGTCACTGGTTCAAATCCCGGCTGAGTCAGTTGGCATTTCTGTGTGGAGTTTGCATGCTCTCCCCGTGTTGGTGTGGCTTTCCTCTGGGTGTCCAAAGACATGTGCTATAGGTGAATTGGATGAACTAAATTGGCCGTAGTGTATGTGTGTGCATGTTAGAGTGTATGTGTGTTTCCCAGTACTGGGTTGCAGCTGGAAGGGCATCCGCTGTGTAAAACATTTGCTGCATAAGTTGACCGTTCATTCCGCTGTGGTGACCCCTGATGAATAAAGGGACTAAGCCGAAGGAAAATGAATGAATGAATTGATATATTTATTTTTTAGTTTATATTTTCTGTCAACGCCATGTTTTAATGAATGCTTCTTAAAGCAATTAACTATATTTTATTTACTATTCACATGCGTGTTACCTGTATTTTGAAGTTTGGGCATTCCAAACACTACAAGAAGTCTTTAAGTCTTTAAAAGTATTTTACTTAATTTATTTTATTTTAATGAGAAATAATAATAATAATAATAATAATAATAATAATAATAATAATAATAATAAGAAGAAGAAGAAGAAGAAGAAGAAGAAGAAGAAGAAGAAGAAGAAGAAGAAGCAATAAATGTAAATAATTACATTAAACATTACGTTACAAAAATGTATCTTTAAAACAATTAAAAAATTAAGTATAAACTTTTTAATTCATTCTAAAAGACTAAAACTTCCCCTATTTGAAGAACCATTCAGTGACATCACGGCATAAAAAAACAGCTTATTTTAGAAGAACAGCTTAGTTGTTTTAACCAGTTCACAGATCCAATCTGAAAGATCTGATTCACAGACATGACTCAGACTTTCCATTACTACTGGAAAACACTGAACCCCGTTCATTCACGTTGGTGTATCCGAAAGAATTAGACCTCAGCTTGAAACCACCAAACACCATGAATCAGCTTCACAGTTCCACCATTTTTCCTTCTCGTGCTCCATTGAGTTTCTGCAGCAGCCAGTTCACGTTGAGGTCATGAGCATTGCATAAGGCAATGGCTGTCCAACCACATTACCTGCAACAGTCCAAACAAAGCTGAAAATCTTGCAGGATGACGTACCAAGCCGCCGCTTTGCTGCAACACGAGAAAGGGAAATTCCATCATATACAACACACCATTATACAGTATAGCAGTAGCTTATGACTACCTGAGGCTCGCTAGTCAAGACTGCTGGGTACTTATTGTCTCACATCTTGCTGAACAGCAGTGGGGGTCCACAATGAATAAACCTCTGGCATGATGATTGAGAGCATGTGCTTATTTTTTCATTTCACTGCACGAAATTGAATTTGACTTCACACTGCGCCATATTGCATTAGCTCAAAGGGTAACTTGTGATTACCCAGAGTACAATGGGTTTATTAGGGCATAATTGAAAATATAATTGTAAGTAAATTAGCCCACTATTGTGCGAGTGTATTTTGAAGTGATTAGAGTTGAGAGTGGCTGTGCGATGAGTTGAAATGAAGGAGATAATTATTGATTTGGAAATCCTGGATGGCGTTTGGCACTTCCAGTGTGAACCTGGAAATCAGAATGAATAAAAAAAGGGGAGGAGGGGTGGTAGAAAGAAAATGAGAACTATTCTGTTTATTTTAGTTTTATTAAGTTATTTTGTTTCTTTCATCAAAATATTTATAATAGCCTAGTAACATATTGACTTTATTCTTCACGTACGAGCAGGCGCCGCCATTGGAATCTTTTTGGCTCGAGACTTCCGGTCTCATTCACTTCCATTGATTTTAAGATTTTAAAAACAACTCGTTATGCTGCTTGATGTTTATAACATTATTCTACTTTTTGTGTATAGTCTTGAACACACTTGTTTGCAGAAAAAGTAGTTTGGCCGATTATTATTCCTAGTCATTTCTCCCATAGCCAACTGAATCGGAAGTTATGTGTTTGTTAGCAGAATGTTGCTAGGCAACAGAGGCATGCATATTCAAAGGCACGGAAAAATAGTAGCAGATGTTGAAATGTATATGCTCAATTTGACCATCATGCCCATGAGATATTTAGAACTCTTTTGGGTTTTGTAATTTTAATTAAATAACAATGTTAGAATGAAATATACACACATTTAGGAAAAGTCAGGGGACTAGTTATGGGATATATTATAACAAAGTCATTAAATTACAAAATAAAAAAATGGTCAAGACGACCACCTCTGTATAGTTCTATAGTGTTAATTATGCTATTCTTAATATTTTATGGGATTATTGCTCTTTCCATCATTAAAGTCATACACTTTACATTTGTTGTTTTTTTTATACATTTTTCTTATTTTTATATGACTTCTTTGCCCCAAGTCAAAGTTTGTACTGTTGTAAAACTCCTTGAGACTGGTTGGTCTGATGCATTATAACACTCCAAAAAACTTGTAATAAATGTATGGTAAAATTACATCTGAAACCAAGGGGGTGGGCACTTTTACTCTTTGAATGGCGGGTGTTCAAACTCTGCCAAAATTGTTTTGGAAATCAGTTTTATAGTAAAGCCACCAACTGTATTACAAAAAAAAAGCTTGAGCCTCAGAGAAGGTCCACATTTTTAATACCACAGAATGAGCGAGCACATGTAATGTGTCCCCCAGGCATTAATCTCAATGTAAAGGTGTGAAGTTTCCAGGTTTAAGACTCCAGCACTACTAGAATGGGATTAGATGACAATAGAGCACCTGAGGGACAGGGCAGCAACGGCGAGCCAACCCAGTGAGAATTACTCTAATATCCCTACATAATATCGTTTCCCACTGTGCTCTCTGTCACCCCCGCACCTGAAATATTGGTGTGGCTTGCTGTTGGCGATGGGGCTGCAAAATTCAAAAGTAGCACCCATAAACAGAGAGCACGGCGCGTGCCACTATTTCTCATCGCTCTCTTTCTCTTTCTCTCTCTCTTGCTCTCTTCCCCACTGCCTTACAGGCCCAGGGGCCTCCCGACCCTTTTAATATTGAGCAAATCTGTTCAAAGTTCATCCATCATTCGGGCAGCGCACTGAGACAGCGCTCCATCGGCCTCCTCTGCTGCTCCATCATACTCTCCATCACACAGTCTTTTCTTTTCTCCTCGCCCTCCAAAAAAAAAAAAAAAAAAACTTCAGAGACTCTGCATGCCTTTGAGGTAAGGAGAGAGACTGGCGAAAAGCACAGTCCATGTGTGCGTACAATATCTTAACAGCTAAAGTCTAAAGTGACTTCGCCACCTCGGGATTCATTCTGAAGACGTACAGTAGAGTTTTCTGACGTCATCCTGGAAATGCAACTCACCAAAGCAATCCGGCTTGTTCTGGTTTACTTCTCTGTGGCGCTGAGGTACAATTTATGCCTGATATAATTTAAGCTCACCTCCACCAACATTTGCATTTCTGGGGAACACACATGTCTGATTTATTGAAGCTGTGGCGCACCGATGGGAAACTCGCCCGGTAGAAACAACGCTTCACCATATATAAAACATGGTATGGAGTGAAAGTTTCATTTGCAAGATCGCAGAGGGAAAATCTCCCCACTTTTGTTAAATTGTAAAAAACATCTTGAGATGACTCCTAAGTGTACCCAGGAGTATTATAGTGCATATTACAAAAGTTTATACAATATACAACACTTGAATCCACACCATAACTGAATTTTTTTTTTCCCTTTTTTGCAGATAATGCATGTTTATTATAAATAACATTCATTTAGCAACCACCTTACATTCACACAATAATATTATACTTTATTTATTTATTACATTGTGCACAAACTTTTTATATTTTAATGTTTTTAATTAGATTTTTCTTTTTTACAATGAGTTTTTAAAATCTGCTGAATAAAACGCAATGTAAAAAAAGTTGTGCACAATGTAATTAATATTTGCATTTATATATATATATACACAAAGATTTTGTGTAAATATATTGTCAAAAACGGTTGAAATAATGTCCCATCAACATTCAGTGTGATTTATATTAATGCAAAAATTCAACAAAATACAAATTCTGACCTGTACCTATTAAATATATATGTAATTATACTAAATTTTACTGCATTTTAAAATGTAAAGCCTTCTTGCTGACAAATGGGCAAAACGTTATGCTTTGAATGAAAGTGGCAAAACAAAACAAAGACAAAAAAAAGACAATTGGTATTTTTGGGTTGCATTGTTGTCCTTAAAGTCTTTGTTAACATGTCATCAATTTGTTATTGTTCTAAATATGCCAGCAAATATTTTTAGGGTAAAAAAGCTATTGTAACAGTGGATGACATTTCCATGCAAATAAAATTTTCATGAATCACACTAAAAAATTTAAGACAATCATAATTTCATTGCTTTGGGAAAAAAAACAAAAAACTGAAATCAAACAGGAAAGAGAGTTCAGGGTTAATTTGTAAGTCACGATTATTATTTTTTCATGTCGACTCCTGGAGTCACTGAGAGCCCAGTCAATCTCATCAGCCCATGAATGTTAAAGCTGATCGTGGAGGTTGTAAAATATTATGAAAACTGAGTGAAAAAGAAAGGGAACTGAACAGACAGAGGGTATCAGGTGGAAATGGAGAGAGAAAAAGATGGAGACGGAGAGAAAGAGGAAGAGCGAGAGAGAGAGAGCACCCAGATGGAAACAACGCACCTTGGCCTGCCTGACACAGCCCTATTACCATAAACTTCATTTTTCTCCCTGAACACTCAGTAAATAAGAGCGGGAATAAGTGAACAAGCCCATCCGGCGTTTCGAGGAGAAAATGGGAAGAGAGAAGGCGGAGGAGGAGAGGAAGGAACGGGGGAGCTGTTGAAGGACTCAGACACAGAGGAGATGCCTCGTACAATCCAGCAGCTCTATAATATCAATCAGCCATGACGCGTAAATTTTCTTTCTCATGCCCGTGTTGATTTATCCTCACCCTCGCAGGTAATTCAACTTCCCTCCAGAGACCACGCGCACTCGTTCTCTTCATATACTTCCTTTAGCTCCCTCCCACCTCAATTTACATATGAAGGAGAAAAAAAAACACTTAAAATAAGTGTTAGGTTTCAATCCCTTCTCTTGCTAGCTAAGCTAAGTTATCTGAGGACAAACGAAGAAAATAAAACTGTTAATAAAACAAGAATTAAATTGCTAACAAGTGATCTTGGTGCAGCTGAAAGAAAACAGATTTTCTTTCATTGCTTGTCCAAATAGATAACTATAAAAACAACATTGTGACCATAAAATTATGTCTGGATAGTAGTTGCATGAGCAACAGGCAAGCTATAAACAAAGCATGTTGTTGTTTTTGTTTTTTTTTACTGCTAAAATGCTTATAGCTCACTTCCAAATATCAAACTTCAAATCATAGACTACTGGATGAATGTAATGTTATTTAAAAAGCAGGTCATTCAACCACTGATATTAGTTGCTATACATCTGTATTGCTTTTTATGTGAAAAAAAAAAGTTTATTGAATATTGTAGACATAACTGGATTTTTCAAGTTTAAAACAACCACTGCAAAAGCACCATCAAAGCACAAAAACATAGTCTGAAAAACCATTGTGCTATGTTACACAGTAATGAGGTCATACAAAAAAATAAATAAACTCACTGTTGATTGCTGTGAGTCAGTGGGTTGAATTTGACATTTGTATCAGTCTAATTAACTAACAAAATTAGAGTATTTGAGATAGGAATTTAATTGATTTATGACTTGATTGTAAATGTAGAGTATTACAGCATAATACTTTAGATTAATAATAACAGTAAAACACTTCAGAAGACTTGGTCAAACTCTGATATGTTAACTAATCAATCAATCAATCAATCCATTTTATATTTAACTGTACAATATTACACTGTAATTTACAGTTATTTACTGCAAAAATACTACTGTAATACGCACTGCATTTGGGGTTATTTTAAAACATTTACAGTAACTTACCGCATATTAAGAATTTGAGGTATTCTACTGTAATCAAAGTAATCAAGTATTGCTACTGTAGTTGAAGACACAAATGAGACGGTTAATAAAAAATTTGTGACTTGTTAGAAATGTAATAAATTCAATAGTAAAGACTAACAAAAAAGGTTTTATACTGCTAGTGTAATATAAATAAACTACAGTAAAAGTACTGTAAAAATTGTCAGTGTAAAATGTGGTAAATAGCATTTTGCTATAAAAAGAAGTTGTGGAAATTAAATCGTGTTAAGGCCCTGCTACTGTAAAACATATTTACAGTTAAGTTACTGTAAAGGGGCTGTTGCGGTAACATGCTGTCAACAGTGCTGCCAGTAAGTTACCGCAAAAATACAATAAAATGTCTAACAGCGTACCGAAAAAAACAAATTTACCTTACTTGAAGATAAGAAAAAATAGTATCAAATAAGCAGTGTATAAAAAGAGCAAAACCAAGCCATTTTACGCTTCTTCATTATCAAGAGATCTATTACAGATCAGTAAGAGCACAGAAAAAAAAACATACATCTGCTAAGACAGTATAACAGTCTGTGTATGGACTTGCTTGCAGAAGTTAAATTACACCAGAACCTTAGCACTACAAACGCAGCACCCCACAGAGAGTCACTGTAAACCCTCGGAAGCGACGGAGGAGGCATTTGAGCGGCGCTGCAGAGAAACAGGTGTGGAGGACGCGGCCTCTCTCACAGGAGTGCTAATACCCATTGGCACAGCCTGTGCAGAAGCGGGCCGCACAGCATGGCACCGCGCTCAGCCGCAGCAACGGGGAACAGCTGGTAATGTGGGGCGGGCACACAGGGGGTGGATGCGTTGTGTTAGGGAGGTTGCAGAAGCCGCATTCTGGCCTCCTGCTACATGCGAGCGGGTTCTGAAGTGATCCGGACCAGTGCAGCTGTGTCACCAGCCAACGGCACATTCAGTCTGACAACAAACATCCCTCCCTCACTTATACGCTTTCACACAGACCTAATCCTCTCTGTTTGTTCCACCATGTCACCAGCAGTACAATAACTTACCATGGGAAACATGGTTTGGGTGAAAGGCCATACTGCTACCACTTTATTTTAAGCAACTGCTGGTATTAGAAATACATTTAAAAAATATAAAACCTTCTGACACCATTTCTAAAAGATCTCATATCATTTTTGTACAGACCTAGAGTTTTTTCATTTACTTTTTAAATGAAATTAAATGAAAGGGAAACACTAACAATCTCACAATTAAGCTCATTTGAAATGACCAAAGGGGAATTTTGTTTATTTATTTAAACTTACTGTATTTCCATTTTGCTGCTTCTGCTACCTTTCTCTCTTTTCTTTCCTTTATCCTTCTTTCATCCACACTTCCTTTCGCTTTCCCTTCCTCATTCCTACCTCTTATCCTGTTTTCCTTGAAGCTTCCATCCGTTTTCCCTTTATGTCTTATGTTTCTCTATTGCATAAGGCTTTCCTCTCTTTTTCCTTCTTTCTTCCCAGCCTTCTTTCCCTTCTTTTCCTTGACACACCTTTCCATTGCTCCCTTTTCCTTTCCAGCCTTCGGTCTCTATTTTCCTCCTTTCCTGCCTTCTCTCACTTTTCCCTTGACACTTCTGTCACTTTTCCCTTCCTGCCTTACTTCCCTTTTTCCTTGCTGCCTTTCCCCCCTGGATGTTTTCCTCTTTTCTTACCTTGCTGCTATTCTTTCTTTTCCCCTCTTAATTCTTCATTCCATTTTCCCCTCTTCTTAACTTCCTTCCTTTTCTTTCCTGCCTTGCATCCTTTCTGTTTTTCATGCCTTGGTCAGCTTGTCTTGTTTTTATTGTTTCTTCTTCTTTTTCCATCCTGTTTTTCTGTCTTTCTTTTTTTTGCTTTGTTGCCTTCCTTTTTTTCTTGATGCTTCTTTTACTTTGCCCTGGTTTCTTCCCTGTTTTCCTCCATTCCTGCAGGCTTCCTTCCCTGTTTACCTTGACATTTCCTTCAAATTTCACTTCTTTCCTTTGAGCTCTTCATTCGTTTTTCTTCTTCTCTTCTTGTTCCCTTACTTTCATTTTCCCATACTTACTTATTACACTTATTTTTTCCTCTCTTTTTTTCCAACTTCCCCTACATTTTTCTTTAATGGTTTCTTACTTTTTAATTTTCCTTATTTTCGTTTTTGTACTTTACATATAAGTTTCCTTCCCTCACTTCATTTCATGCCATAAAATGTTTTCCTTCCTTCCTTCCTTCACTTTCCATTTCTTTACAATTTCCCATAGCAAACATGACAGTCAGCAGAATTGTACTGTGAAAAAAAAGCTGTAAAAAAAGCAACACAATGATGTACATAATGTCATTGATTTTATTTTTTTCTGGTTTAAAGACACTGGGCTGCAAATAGTTTTTTTTTATTATTATTATTTTTTTAATCAAATTCACAATTTTCATTTGTTCAGCAATTTTATTCATTTATTAATTCTCTGCTACAACAATAACACAAAGACACAAGATAGAGAGACACGATAGAGAACTAATTGATCTGAGATTGCACGTGTCTAGGTACAGATTGACAGTGTGTAGATCTCTCTGAACACTTCATCACAGGTAAAAAAAAATAAAAAAAAAAGAAGAAAAAAGTCATTAAAATGTGTTTTGTGGTAATTGGTTGAGTGGGCCAGGAGCTAGAAATACTCAACACGTGAGGAATAGAGCATGCTGGTCATGTCCTATAGTGCGACATTGGTTAATAAAAAGACTCGTGTCACTGCAGGCTACCGGCGATGTGTGTTTCACCCTCCAAAGGTTTAGTGCACCAGCAATTTATCGGCCGTAAGGCAAAAGCCACTCAGTATTACCAGCCTCCCGCTCCACCCCCCCAGCCTCCCTCTATCTAAATGAATGGCATGCAATCCATCGCCTCGGATCCATTCAATTTCAGAGGGTTTTCAAGCGCAAGTCATTTTCTGCACTTAATATCACGAATGAATGTTCTGAAGAGAGGAAGGAAAAGAGGCACGGAGGGGGGGGTGAGAGAAAATTTGGAATGTTATGTGAAGATTGACATGACAGATTAATCTTTGATGGTGACAGAATGGATCAAATTACCACCAGCACACCTGGACACAAAAAAGCCAACGTTTATTGATTTTGATCATGTCAGGGGTCCACCTCTAAAGACAATTTCACCGCGTTTTCACGCTAATCCTGCATGTTTGGTCTGGCTGAGCCCATAATACAAAGATACAATCTTCACACAAGCATAAGACTAAATTACTTCCAGCTAGATGATTATTAAAAACACACCGCCTCCCTTGGATCAGACTTTATCTCATCCGGCTAAAATAGACAGTTGTCATCTCGGGCAAATTATATGAAAATGAGGCGAGATAGCGCCTGTTTGATCCGTCTTCCACAAGCTGTTAGAGCAGTAATTCCTGCCCCAAAAGAAGGCTTGTTTACCACACATTACAAGAATGAGGAATGAATGGCAAATTAGCTATGTGAAAAATGAAAATAAGACATTAACAGTGCAAGGATTAGGCACGCCGTATACATATGTATGATTACAAATTAAAGACTTTCCAGCTCTCCCCAAGCCCCAAACGTAGTTATTTCAATGAAATGCATTATGAAATTGAATATTACTCAGACACACACACACAAGCAAATGAGCTAAAGTATTACTCCACGACCTCCTACCGAAGTCCTCTCAGAGTCTTTGTGACGGCGCAAGGGGGACAGAAGGAGGTCTTAAAGGGCGACTTTAAACATGCATTAGAATTCTAAGTATTTAAGTAGTGAGTATAAAGGAGGGTCCCGCGAGTCTGATCTCTCTAATCTACAAATGGCTCCTTGCTATTAAACTGCTAATTCTGGGGATTAAGGGATCCCTGAGAACACAATCCCCTTTCCCACTTTTTTTTTTTGTGAGTTTGCTGAAGGTGTGGGTTTAAATATTAATGAGCTGGGAAAGGAAAGGTAGAGGGAGCAGAAATTAGAGGTGTGGAATTTCACGGAGAAAAGAAAAATGTTGTTTTCCTCTCACGCAGGACGTATGAAGAGTATGTTAATTAAAGTATTAAACACTCACTCATGTTTTAGCCTGAATTTACAGGCCCAATTTAACACAGAAAACCAAGCGCAGACATGTGACGAGCAGAAACACGCCAACAAACGAACTGTGTTCACTGCACAGAGAGCGGTCCTGCCTCGCTGGCAGCCTGGAGAAGCAACAGCATTAAAATTTAAATAGCTAGAATGATGATGGGCCGAATTCTAACAGTTGCAGAGCACAGCAAAATGATTGCTGCTTCTTTCTATTTGTTTCTGGTCAGCTGCTCTATGCCTGCTTGCTGCGGTGGGTCCCCGAACGAACACTGAGGTCTGTCTGCTCTCCCACACATGCCGAAAAGGTCAAACGTGTTTCAGACTAGCGTCTTTAACTCGAGAACAAGAACTCACTATTTTCCTGTCCTCCTGCTGCCATTTCTAAACAATTGCAGGATTTGAATTGGAAGAGAGGATAAAAGCGGGAGCGAAGCAAGGAAAATGAAAGAATGAAAAATACACGTCGTGTCACACTGTCAATATAGTATTGAATAGCACCTCACAATACTGACAACAGCAAATGAAATAATACGGTTCTTGATACGGACAGCAATAAAAAAAAAAAACTGGATTTGCATTTCCTGAAGGAGAAAGCCAGTGCTGGCAAAGCAGGAAAAGAATTGTGTTAAAGTTTGAGGCTTTGGTCCTGCGTAAATAAAATGCTTTGCTGTTATAATGACAGTCAGCAAGTGTCTTATTTTATGTTGGCTGTGTTTGAGCAACACGACACACACACTTTGGCGTATTAGCAGTGTAAAGGAGGATATAGAACAAAGAAGGTTAAAAAGAACATTCATAGTTTAGTCAGAACATATAAGGCATAGTTCACCCAAAAATGAAAATTCTGTCTTCATTTATTCACCCTTCACTTGTCACAAACCTGTTTGAGTTTCTTTTTTTCTGTTGAACACAAAAGCAGATATTTAAAAATATATATTTTTTCCTTACTATAGACGGTGGTTACAGGATTCTAACATTTAAAAAATATATATGTTCTTTTGTGTTCAACAGAAAAATTTAACTCAAAAGGCATGGAACCACTTGAGGGAGAATAAATGGTGAGTGAATTTTCATTTTTTTGTGTGAACTATCCCTTTAAGACAAGTTGTAATTAATTGCAAATATTCAAATAAAGAGTGTTGTGCAAACATGGGATCATCACTTTCCTAATTTTAACAATGTAAGTTGAATTAAACATATTAAGCAATTATAAAATTTGTTAAAGCTGAAATTAGCAAAAGCAAACAAAAAGGTTAATCAGTTTTGGGTTTAACAAACTGAGGGAAATTAACGTGTACAATAAAAGCGTTATGAGAGTTAAAGGTGTGCTGCGGTAAAAATGGACAATAAATCACATGATAACTGCAGTAAGACTGCATTATACTGCACATAAAATGTATATTTGCAGTGTGTGTGGCTATGTTTAAAATACCAGCCCAACTCACACAGACACACACCTTTGCACTTCAATAACTATACCATTTCTGGTGTTTGTAAAGCAATTCTAATAAGGTAAAACAACCATTCCCTTGATTGTCTACAACACAATGTCACAGGCGACCATTCATTTAGAGTCGGCGCTCTTTGAGGTCCCATGATCAAAGGATGACCCCATACAGAGCCTATTCATTAGGACGGCCTCTCCACCTTATCCAGTGTGCCAACACCGCTTCATGTTCTAATACGGAATTTCTATGCTGCTGCTTTTTTCTCATTACAAGTGCTATTATGAGGTATCTTTGCTTTGGAATCCAATTACTACACATGACATTAATTCCGACATAATTACCTGTGAGGTGCAAGCAGGGCACATTGAGGTGAAGCCGAATGAACGGGTGGCGAATGAGGGTTCGTGTCTAATAGGACAATCATTTGGACTAAATCTCATTATTGAATTAATGGAAGGCGCTTGTTTTCAATCAGGCAAGAACAACAGGGTACGTGCTTTAATTCAATTAGATGTGCTTATGGGTGAAAAGATCCTCCTCTCAGGAGAGGCTGCGGCAGTGTGGATTCGGTGAATCAAATGACTCGTTTGAGGGAAGTTGCTTTGGTTTTAAAGGCGCTTGAAGAATCCTTAATTCACATGGGTAAAAAGCTCCTTTTTATTTGTTTTTTTTTTACAGAAAGGAATGGTGACGCACAGACTTTTTACAATTTTTAAATTCAGAAATAGATAAAGTAAAACATCACAGAAATTCCACTATGGTTTCCACTATAATTGCTATTAAATACATTACAAACCCTCAAAACCACACTCAAAAAATGATTTTGCTGCTTGTTCAAATTACTTGTGTAAAATTAGCTTTTACAACACAATTCTTGGGATTTTTTTTGGAACAACTTAATTGTTTTATGTTCAATCCACTTAAACTTGTTAACTTAACTTAATTTGTGTTGGGGTAACCTGAATGAAGAGTGTGTAACCCTGATTTTTTTTTTACAATGCAGTACATTTTAATGGGACATATAGTATTTCATTAGGACTCATTGGTTCTAACATTGTACCAAAAGTAGGCACAGATTGACCAGTAGAGGACCCAAAACATAATTGCAGTTTCCAATAAAACCATTAAAACCGTAAAAAGCAATTAGTTTACTTAAAAAGTTAGTAAACCTGATGCCTTAAAAGTGACAAGTTGTTAAAAAATTGAGCAAACCTGTTGTACCTTAGAACTATTAAATTGACTTAACTCAGTGCACATAGTTCCTTCACTTACCTCACAACCTATTCACAGTCCAAATTCAAAATATTTGAGTTTTTTTATTTTTTTTCACCCAGCCTCTTTTACAATGACTCGACACAAATTCAGGTTGCCAGATTGATGATCGAGCCTTAAAACATAAACTGCTCTGATAATTTTTGTGTTTATATTATTTAGATTTTTGCTAATAAAAAAACAACAACACTTTTTAATAACTCTAAATCTGCATCTCATTTCGAAAGGCTGCCACTGCATCTGGAGGTTGCATTTTTGTTCGCATACACTGAGAGAGCCATCAAGACTGATATGAAATATGGTGTGCTTTTATGCCAAGACAATCCGGGGTGCCGAAATATAATTGGGTAAATGCAGTTTGGTGCGTTACACAAACCAAAACAAAGACAGACATTCCCACACGAAATACACATTTTAAAAAGCAGAAAAACTAACTTAAGCTTTTCGGATAAACAAGTATATTCACTTAGCATGTTTTTTTTTTTATATCTGCAAACATTTTATAGTATTTTCATGCTGTAGTAAAGTCAAAAACTTACATACAGCATTATAACAATTTTGAGGTACTCACTTTTTTAAGTAGAGTCAACTAATTGCTTTTTTTTTGTGCAATACAATTTCCAATACATTCATTAATACATTACAAATCTATTTCTATGTTAGTTATTATTGTTTTGTTTTTTCAGAAGGTGTGGCTGAATATAATAATTTATGAATGGTTTCCATAAAACCTGCTGAGTAATCAAAGCATCTCCAATAGTAAAAGTGCATTCTGCTTGAAAGTTTTGGACATTTACCAAAGTTCAAATTGATATGATGGCTGAGCAGGTTCTGACTGATCAAAATGGGAATGTGTCTATTTCGTCTAATGGTTAAAAAAGACAGATCTGACGCTGACCCGTGAAGTATCAGCGTTAGATCAGAAATGCTGCCAATCTGGAACGATGTACAGTAAACAGTGAGGAAAAACACCTGTCTGTCTATTTAGGCTCTGTTGTGACAGGTTGACATTTCCCTCATTTCAGAGATATGTGAGGAGAGGGTTTATTTTGCCTTCTTCATGCTCCATGGTTCAATTTCATTTCGCTTTCAAGGTTTTAAAATAAAACAATGCACGTCTTTTGCATCAAATACAAATTATCGTATAGGTCAATGTTTCCTTGTTTGGTCTCTGTAATAAAAAAAATAAAAAAATCATGGTGTGAATATTTCATACTTTATGATATTTAGTCAAGATGAACGTGGTGTTGAATATATTTTGTCAAACGAATAAAACGATAATTCTCGGTGGACTCATGTAGCAACACTGGAGCCCAAGATGCTAGTAGGCACAATTTACAATCCAAATAAATCAACAAAAGCAAATAGCAGCTCTGGAAGCTTGTCACTGACCAGTCACAAAACCTCAGAATTTAATTAAAAGAGAAATGGAAGATAAAGAGCAGAAAAATGCTATAGCAAGACTTGCAAGATTCATTTTTCTTCTTTTTTTACTGATGAATTTGCAATGGATGCCTCTGATGGACAACAAAATCAGTTATAATGACTGGGTAATTGTGACTTTTCATCCCTTTCCACATGGAAATATAGACTCTAGGCAATTGTGAGTTTATATTTTCCAAGTCTGAAAATATA
>CAIGQV010017602.1:11873959-11888630 GCA_903798115.1 Danio jaintianensis | reverse complement strand
GGACTGTGGCCATGCAAACAATTTACACAGAATTACTTTTGGTAGAAAAAATCTTGAATAATGGGCTAAAATTACACAAAGTATGTTCACCCTAATATATATTTAATTACCTTCACTTCACTTCATAAAATAAAATAAAATAGAAATAAAATAGAAAAAATATAAAATAAAACCAAATTTAATTAAATACAATAAAATTTAATTAAATAACACAAAATTAAATTAAATTAAATGTTTACAAACTGTGAATATAACTTAAAAATGTATACCATTAATGTTATTATATATTATTATATATAATATATATATATTATATATCAAATATTGAATATTTAAAAAGAAAAAGAAAAAACTATCGTAAAAGCACTGAGAACATACACTTTCACAAAAACAAAAGTAGCAGTACCCTGACCACTCCATACAGAAAACAAACGATTTTGCTGATGTGGAACACACACAATACTATGCCAATAGCACAGCTTATTAAAAGTGAATGGCAAAGGTTGTTTAGGGCTAGGCCTAGGCTTGGTGGGGGCATAAAAATAGGCCAACAGCAGTTTCAAAACCAGACTCAAGCTCTATCCTCTTCCATCTCCACACATGCTCACTGAAAAACAAGTCCCTTGCTCTGAGCTCTCAATTATTTATTACTGAACAGACAGAGCAGCACTTCTCCACCATCTTCCTCTGCTTCTTACATTATCATGCTACCATTACATTATCATTAAATCCATAACTGTACAGTAAATTCACAGATATATTCTGTGATGTATTCTTTTTGAAGGCGTATGAAAACTACGAGATACATGAAAAACAACGAGACATGTTGAAACAAACATTCAGTTTTGTCAGTCTAGCAATAAAAATGATAATAATAATTTGCTAAGATGCTAAAAAAAGACTCTGACAGTCTATAAGTTTTATAACTAAACTAAACTGGTGTCGGGCGACGCGGTGGCGCAGTGGGTAGCACGTTTGCCTCACAGCAAGAAGGTCGCTGGTTCGAGCCTCGGCTGGGTCAGTTGGCATTTCTGTGTGGAGTTTGCATGTTCTCCCCGTGTTCGCGTGGGTTTCCTCCGGGTGCTCCGGTTTCCCCCACGGGTCCAAAGACATGCGGTATAGGTGAATTGGGTAAGCTAAAATTGTCCGTAGTGTATGTGTGTGAATGAGTGTGTATGAATGTTTCCCAGTGATGGGTTGCAGCTGGAAGGGCATCCGCTGCGTAAAACATATGCTGGATAAGTTGGCGGTTCATCCCGCTATGGCGACCCCAGATTAATAAAGGGACTAAGCCGAAAAGAAAATGAATGAATGAATAAACTGGTGTCACACTAACACTTTAAATAGTATACACTTAAATATAAATTAAATATATATCTAAAATATAAACTCAAAGACTCCAAATCACCAAAAAAAAAAAAAAGCAAAATGTGCCATTCAGCTTCTCATGGTTAAAAATAAAATAAAATAAAATAATTTTTAAAAGTGTTTTAAAATTACATAACTTTCATTATTTCACAAAAAATACATGAAAAATGCAAATATAGACTCAGCGACTAAAAACTAAACATATAGTGCAGCATTTTTCCACCGTTATTGTTACATTACTATTAAATTCATAACTGTACAGTAAATTTACAAAAATGTCCTCTTTGAAGGTTGGCGTAAAACTTATCCACACTTTGGAATAACACTTCCGAAAGCACACACACACATTGCAGCAAACACAAAGAGCTATCTGTCATCAGAAATAAGCGTCAGTCTGCCTGTGTGAGCTAATCAGTTACAGGATGTCTGACAGGGGTAAATTTTATCTCTCTTCTCACCCAGGCCATCCAAAAGTGAGCTCAGATTAGATTAAGCACGTCTGCGAGTTTGATTGTAAGAGAACGGGCCCCTGTGGCCCCCGTGACACCGTCTGTACAGCGTCTGTGTGAGGGCCTCTGCCCCGCGCTGGGCCGGATGAGACTGCAGTGATGAAGGGGAATGATTAATGGGCAGTCGGCGCTATCAAAGAGCACAGCCAGCTCAAAAGATGAGAGATTGCTTTCTGACGATCATTAAATCCTGGTTGCCACATCTACGAGCGCACACTTTTCATCTGGCCCCTGACGGGGAGAAACGGAGCGCTGGGCGACCGAGGTTGGACGAAAAGCAGGTTTATGACGGAGGAGGGTTTTCGTAAGCTAAAAGATCATTTTCAGCACAGTTTGGTGTTGGTGTGGTTGTTGTGTCTTTCTTTCATCCTCTTCATCTGTTTATTAGTTTTGTGGCGCAAGGAGCTGTTGAGAATGATGGTGCTGCTTTATGAAAAGTTGATGTTTTTAGCGTGTTATGTGTCTTACAAGAAGAATGCCAGTCGAACACTTCACATAATTAATAATAATACTTTTAAAAACATGAAATATAAAAACGTTTTTACTACTTTATATTTCTCATGGTACAAGATGCTAAAAAAAGAGGAATTAGACGAAATGACAATATGCTCGCAGATTTTGGTAGAAAAATATCAGATGATGGGATTTTAAATAAATAAATAAATCCAAAAAAGTACCCCACTATTCAGTAAAGTAAAGTAAAATTTATTTGGTTTAGTATGGCACAATATGGCCGAAGACACTTTAAAAAAAAAATCAATGCCATCAATGGAGCGTTCTTATTAAATAAAATGAACTCAAAAATAGCCTCTAAGATACAAAATTATAAAGAGACTGAAAATGTTTTGCTCTGTATGAAAATGCTACATTTTTAAGGCACAGTTTACTCTAAATTAAAAATTTCACCATAATTAAATTACACTTGTATCAATACAAACAAATATGACCTAATTTTATGTGCAAAAAAAGTACAATAACAAGAAACTACATGTACGTTTAAGTGACATGCTCAACAAATATATTCTATGAAGGGTCTACCAAACTACTTCAAGAAACATAAACGCACAAAAAACACCTAAACTCCCAGCCGATAAAAACTCTCCTATAGGGACTTAATAATGCAGCGGTGAACGTACACCCACTTTTCGCTGTGTAAGTTTGAACACTCCCCATCAGTGAGCTGAGAAATTGCCAGAGCTATGCAGAATCAGGTCATATAATCGTCTGTCCTCAAAAACAGCATCAATACTATCCATTCTGAACAGCCACGGCTGAATACTCATCTCCTCCAGGACCAGCACTGCGGAACAAGGCCCCTTCGGAGTGGAGGAAAATTAAACACAGCTCCGACTGAAAGCAAATAATGCAAAGCAGCAACTGAGCGAGAGCAAATCTGTGTGTTTAGGTGGGAGAGATAAAGTGTAGGAAAGAGTGAGAATGAGATAAAGACACATGCTACATCAATATATCCCAGCAAGTCTATGGGAGAAATGACGGCATAAAGGCCGACCTGACACAAAGGTGGTACTCACCCAAAAGTACATCATCATTTCGACCAGGGGCAGGTGGGCACTCACAGATGGAGATCTGGTTGGCACACTGGAGTGGGTAGTTGCTACTAAAAAAGTCCTTCGCTCTTCCCAGAAAAAAGGCAACTGTTGACACTCTATCCGTTTTATATTTATATAAATATATATAAAGCAAAAAACAATCGAATTGACAAGAACAAGGCAAACAAGCAAAGGCGCCACTGCTCACTTTTCAGTCTTCTTCTTTCTACAACCACACAAGTCGAGCTTTCTTCACGTCACTCACTCGTGCACGTCTTCTGCCCCGTGTCGATCTGTTCAGGGTCTTATTGGCGAGTGGCAGAGTTCTACAGCGGGCACTCCAGGAGGTGTTTGGCATCTGTTCCCAGCATTCCTTCAGTAAGGCTGTGTTCCTCCACAGGGAAAGGAGTCCATTGACACTTCAGGCACTGATTCAGCCACGGAGCAGCTCAGCATCCCAGTGCAGAAGGGAGGGGAGGAGAGGAGAGGAGCGTCTGCTGCTGCTGTTTCTGCGGAGGAGGCTGCCGAGGGAAGCCGGCTAGTGGTGGGGATTGAGAAGACCGTAGGAGCCCTTCTTTTTCCTCCTCGCCTGGTCTCGATGCTCAGCTGATGTACATCAAAAGTCGTGCAACGTATCAACGAGGCAACAAAGAGCCGACGGTGGGAGCAAAGAGGGGACCAAAGCGTAAGTAAACTAGTTGCAATGTAATGGCGTGTCCTTTCTTTCTTTCTTTTTTTTCTCACAAATCTTTTTCTCAGTGTAAGTGAGGGAGCAGAGGGTTTCGGTGGGGCTTGCAGGATTCCGGCTGTGATTCCAGCCAATCAGGAGTCGGAGTGTGCCGGTGGAGAGCAGGGGGAATCGCTTGACAGGTTGCGTGCCATGAGAACTGGGTTGCTGTTTTTGGTAGCTTTTTTTTTTTTTTGGTGTGTGTGTGTGTGTGTGTTGGAGCGGCTACAGTAAGTGCATGCGTATACACAACCACGCGCCTTTCGGGAGGGAGGGGGGTTAAGTGGGGGGGGTTACACTGCCGTTTAACATCTCAGCTGTCTCAGCAATTTCAAACCCACACCGCCAACAGGCAGCTACAGCGTTCTTAAATATTAACCTCTGTGCTGTTGCACGCTCACATTTGGATTTGAGAAAATGCTAATACTCTCTGTTTATTTTGATTAGAACAAAGCGTATCAGGAGTGGCGTCAATGGAGAAAGCTGACATGTTGGGTTGTGCTTCAGAATATTTTATCCATCCACACTGTAAATTAATGCGAGAATTGTGTTTTCTGTTTTATCATATACAGTTTTGCTCATTAAACTATCTTCCTTTGTAAAAATCACATGAGCCTAAAATCTAATGCTCATCATTAAAACACTTTTTTTAGAAGTGATATCTTTATTTATTATTTAATACTGCCCTGAAGAAACTAAATACATCAAGTATTTCACACACAAATTTTTTTTAAAATACATGTTTAAAAGACTGCATATGCTTTGAAACGTATTCAATATTAGAACAGGTTATTTTAAAGTTTCATCCATTATTCAGTCGTCTTAAATATATATGTAAATATATGTTAAATAGTTTAATAAGAACATCATTTAATAAAAGAAATGTGCTTTGAGCTAATTTACATTTAATTTAACTTTGGCTTGTTAAACTTCATTTAAGAAGGACGGTAAGCTAAAAACATATGCACCTCAATCAATTTCAGGATGATCACAAGTTTTCCCAAACAACAAAAGACTCTTGCGTTGCATTAAAGAAACTGTCTTATCAAAGCCTGAAGTCTATTTCAAGTCAGTATCATAAATAAGTCAAAGAAAAAAAGAAAGAAACCCACGAGAGGACTGATCTTCTGTTTTTTAACAATATGAAGAGGCTTGAAGAAAAATGCATAAAAAAGTAATATAGCAGATTTGAGCATCACACAATCCTTTAAAAATGTCTCTGTGTTAATATCACATAACATAAGCATATGTAATTCATTTGTGGGGGAAACTAAAGAAACTAAACAGAAAACTTCATCCTTCTCTTTAATTTTTAGTCTATTCCATGGTATAGGGTGACTACACTGTAAAAAACGTAATGACAAAAAGTCAAGAGAACTAATATTTTATGTTGCTTTAACTCATTTTAATAAGTTAATCAGGTTTCAAGTTTACAAAATTAATATTTGTAATCAGTCTGAATGATGTAAGTTGAGACGACTAGAAACGTTAATTTGAAGTCAGCAAGAACTTTTTTACAGTGTAGTTGTTATACTGTACAAATTCAGGTGTATTTTCTATATAGAGTTCTTAGGTGCAAAACTGATATTAAACATGACCATTTTAAGTGATAAGGAAAAAAAAAGTACTTAGTTAAGTGAATACATATTGATCTAATATTACCTTATTAAATGGCAAAGGTTGTTGCAGTAGAATCTTCTACAAAATGTGTTTTTATCATTTTTGAAAATACCCTAAAATTACAAAACAAAACAAACAAACACTATTGCAAAAATACTTAACAAAAAACTTCACAAAAACAATTTGGGGGCCAAAAAATGTATTGAACAAATTGTAAAAATGTATAAAAACATCAAACCAATACACGTTAATTTACAACTTAACATTTTAAAAATATATATTTTAATGTATGTATGTATGTATGTAATCCTTTGGCTTATTCCCTTTATTCATCAGGGGTTGCCACAGCGGAATTAACAGCCAACTTATCAATTTTACACAGCGGATGCCCTTCCAGTTGCAACCCAGTACTGGGAAACACCCATACACTCACATTCACACACTACAGCCAATTTAGTTTATTCAATTCACCTATAGTGCATGTCTTTGGACTGTGGGGGAAACCGGAGCACCCGGAGGAAAAAATGCGAACATGGGGAGAACATGCAAAATCCACATAGAAATGCCAACTGACGGGACTCCAACCAGCGACCTTCTTGCTGTGAGGCGACAGTGCTAACCACTGAGCCACCGTGTCGCCCGGTATGTATGTATGTATTTAAACAGCACACAAACCACTGCTAGGAAAAAAAAAATACTTTTTGTGTATCTGGATATCTGTAAATCAACAAGCCCTGGTCCTCCATACTGTGGTTGTTGTTGTTCTTCTTTCTGTAACATTTCTGTCCACTCGATCCATTCTGTTTTCTCTCTCTGCTACTCGTTCTCTCTTCAAACCCAAAACACTCTTTCTCTGTCTCTCCATTTCTTCTCTACCACTATCTGCACTGTTTTTCCCCAGCATGCCGAGGGTGCTGCTTGTTCAGGTTAAGCACTCGGAGGACGACTGGCCCTGGGGACGTCATTTTCCATTACAGAGACAAGAAACCTTTTCTCTCAGATGAAGAAAGAGGGAAAAAGTTAGAGCCCTGAATTGGTTATGCTTCTTGTCGTGTTCTCTTACTCCCCCAACTTGCAATTCGTTTAGTCAATATTTAATGCCGGTGTTGTGCAGTATAGTTGTCTGTTGACCCGATCCATGGGTTTGATCTCCATGTGTCGCCTGATCTTTCTCCAGGCTTATGCAGCGAGATGTGACGTAGAGTCTAAAAACGTGGCACAAGCTTGTTAAAGGTTTCGTGAAGTGCTTTGAAATGTTCATTGTTTATTCGATGTTTAACATAATCTCAGCCGAAACATGAAGACAGGGTGGGACATATAGTAGCTCGTCCCCTTTAAAAAAAAACAGCCAGTTTCATTTTTATCTTTGCCAGTGAGAGTGCACTGTAAAAAATATCTGTAAACTAGCAGTTTTCTGTATTTTGTAATTCATGTTTTTATTTTTTATTTATGCTTTTGAATTGCATTATGGGACCTCGATCTTTCTTCCAACAACTTTTAACCTTAAAAAGTAAAAAAGAAATGTTTTTATTAACATTTTCAATAGTTTAAAGTGATATATCGTCTGGGTTGGTGTTGCATATTATAGTACAAAACCTTGTAATAAACTGCCATTACATTTTCTGTTATTTTACAGACTATCTATTATTTCTTATACATTATATTATTTCAAATTACTAAAATGTCAATAAAAGTCACTTTGTTAAATTTTCAACATCAGTCAACAGAGAAGAGATCAACATCCCATAATGCATTTCACAACCGTAAATAGATACCGTAACAGATATTTTTTTACAGTGTGGTTGAGCAAATGAAAAGCAAATTAGAAGTGTCTCAAGTGTGAGAAGGGGGCGGGACATGTCAAATACTACAGATCATTTGATTGGTGAGAAGATTTTAACAGTATGACGTCAAAAAAAAAAAAAAAAATGTTGATCCATTTAGGCGAAAGTGACTGTTATGATTAAAAAAAACAAAAAAGGTGTCTACACTCTCAGAAATAAAGGTACGCGAGCTGTCACTGGGGTGGTACCTTTTCAAAAGGTACACATTTGTACTTAAAGGCTCCATATTGGTACCTCAAAAGTATATATTAGTACCAATTTTTTTTAAGAGGAGCACTTTTGTACTTTTTAGGTACTAGTATGTACCCTTGAGGTATTAATATGGACCTTTTAGGTACAAATTTGTACCTTTTGAAAAGTACCACCCCAGTGACAGCTCGCGTACCTTTATTTCTGAGAGTGTAGGGAGAAAAACATAACATTTAGAATATTTTATCACTACTGAAGGAAATGGATGGAAATAAACAAGGACACAATCTTAACTCTTAATTCATTTATTCCTCTATAAGGAAAAGTGATAAAGCCAGCAAAAGGGAGGCATGTATGTGAGCTTTGTACAGCGCAAAAAAAAAAGTAGAAACAGTCACAGAAATATAATCAAATCAAAAATTACAGGGGGAGGAGAAAAGGAACTAGAGTGGTGCCAAAGCAAAGAACTAAACAAAACCAACAGCCACATAAACTAGAACACAAAATCCCCTCTAAACTTACTAAAGAAAATAAAAATGTGAAAAAGAAACCAAAATCTTCAGCGTATGCGACGCCAGTAAAGTACGCTCCCTAAAATAATTAACAAAAATACAAAAAGCGACGCTCACCCACTTACCTAGTGTTTCTGAACAATTCAAATAACTACGGGCAAAATGTATGTTGCGCGACTTGTTAACCTATTCCTTTTTCCCCAAAAAGGAATGATAAACTCTTAAACCATGCTGAACTTACAGTTACTTTGATTAGTTCAGACAGCGGATTCAAGTGTTGTCAGTCGATTGAATGGGCGTTATCAGTGGATATCAGCTGATAGATATGGGCCAGTAGGGGTCTACTGCGCCTACTGTTCCTACATGCACATGGTTAATCTGCTGTTCTCGCGTAAATCCAGCAGAGGCCGCTCCGATTGACCTGCCCTCCTCCTTCCCTAAACCCAACGGTCATTATTTTTTGAAAAGCAGCGATTATTTTTCAAAAGCAGCGATTAACCTGCCCTCCTCCTTCCCTAAACCCAACCGTCTGTTTTTAAAAAAGCAATAAAAACAAATAATTAACTTTTGCCTTAGCTGCTTTCTGAAACCGTTCTTCGGCGGATTCGAACCCAGCAATCGCTGTCAACTCCGCTCCACGTCTCAATTCTGCTGACGTACACGGTGAGCCACTGGAGAAACTGATAACAGCGGAAAATCCATTCATATGGAGGTAAGCGTGTATACCGCCGCGCGTGATTTTTATGAAATTATACTATTTCCCGTTAATTGTATTTTATTAACGCCTACCCCAACCCCAACCCTAAACCCAACCGTCACAGTAATGTAAAATTTCCCATTAATTGTATTTTATTAACGTCTACCCCAACCCCAACCCTAAACCCAACCGTCACAGTAATGTAAAAACACATCTGGATCTGAACTGTTCTCTATTAGAATAGCTGATTAACCATGTGGATGGATGATTACAACCTTCTGAGCCCACTAGGAGGCACAGAAGGCCCCTACTGGACCATATCTATCAGCTGATATCCACTGATAACGCCCATTCAATCGAGTGATAACATTCGAATCGGGTGGTTCAGAGACACGGAACAAATCATAGTACAGAAACCAAAACGAACGTACACAGCACAAACCCACACACACAGCACTGAACAAACAAGGCGTGCGGGTAAAATTTAAAACCCGCGGAACGAAGCCTGATTGGTCCACGAGGAAACGCCTTAATGAGGAGTGACAGGCTTGGGATCCAATCAGCAGATACCTGTGAAGGCCAAGAAAAGTGGAACAAAAGGTGATAGGGCGAGACAGAGAGCGAATGACAGACAAGGGGAGAGAGAGCGACAGAGAAGGAGAAAGCTCAAAAAATCCAAACTCCCACGGACGGTAACAGTGACAAACTGCAAGCTTTACATGTTTATAGTTTATATCTTCTAAATGCAAAGAATTTTGTTACTGTTTTGGAGCACACTAGCTTATAAGTACCTTTAAGACTAACACACTTGTACTGACATCTAAAAAATATATATTTTAATTTCACTGGAAATTAACAGCAGCACACACTGCTCTGATGCATTAACAGCAGCACACTCTGCTCTGATGCAGTGCAAAGAAAGACAAGGACAGATAGACTGAGAAAAAAAGAGAAAAATCCAGATGCATTATGTGCATTTAACACAACTGCTCACGTTATCCTTCTTCCGCACACAGTCATGCACGTCTCACCCTGCCTGCAGCAACTAACGCCCTCTACACCCCACCTGAGTATAGATGTCAAGCGGCGTGATGTGTAAAGGCGGTATTTTTCTTCTTTAAGCAGGGCAGATGGGCAAAGTTTGGTCAGAGCAGGCCCAGGTTAAGCCGGTAGCCAAGCCAGACTGTCTTAATTAGGAGCTGGCCGCTGCCAACGGCAGGTGAACACATCTGGGACGCCATATTGGCCGCAAGCGCAGCAGGTCTTGGAAATACTGCAAGCCTTGGTATATTCGACAGGAGCTGAAAAGAGCCATTCCCTCGTTTTTTTAACCCCCAAACTGCAACCCAAAAGTGAGCAGCAATACATCTCCATGCCACACAGTGTCTAGCTTCCATGCTGAGCGAGCCTGCCAGATATTAAAAGTCTCTGTCTTTGGAGGTTTGCGTTCGTTTTGCATGCTGCCAAGGCCCGAGCAGCCCCAGAGTGCTATCAATTACACACATTCTGCTGAAAAGCTGAAATTCGGCTCTGAGCGCAGACTGACAGGATTCAGCAGTATGTCCACGTCCCTGCGACGGCTATTGGACGTTGCCGTTTCCTTTGTCCCCTGTTCCTGCCCTTTGTTTGGAAAGAAGATGGCACAATCACAGCATGTCGCACTTAAAGCACCTTATAATGAAGTTGAGTCCTCCCTTCTGTGCACACACACACATTCAGGCATGTTCGCCCCACTGAGCTATACCTTCCTCATCAGTGCTTTATCCAACGTCATCATTTCTGCCTCCATAAACTCAATGGAGCTGCATGCTCCTCTCCTTCTCTCTCAACGCACTCCCTTCCAATTACCGCGCCAGTTCATTTATTCATTAACCCGGCAAGGAAAATCGAGGGAGACCAAATTCAAAAACAACCGCCCTCCATTTCTCTCCATCTGCTGGGGAGGCTTGATTCTCCAAACACGTTTAAGTGACTTAATCTGGTTAAGGTGCAGTTTAGCGTCTGTAGCGGGTTTGGGGTGGGGGATTGAGGAACGGATCGCCATGCCAGTCCATTTTCATTAAAAGCACTTTCCAATGACCAAACCGACACTGCAAGCGACATGCATGGAAGTATGGCCTAATCAAAAAACAAGCAGATAAAATGCAAAGCGCTGTTGCACTTGATTACAGAGGCATTGACTAATTTACTTAATTTGTCAAAAAGCAATGTGCTTTGGAACTGAGGTAGAACTCATTTATAGTGATTTGAGTGGTAGCATGCAAGCACACTTAAATGCTTAAACATGCTTTGGCTATTCAAAGTGTTGTGCTTCCAAAAGCCATTAGTAGAATTTCCAAAAAGTGGAGAGGAAAGTAAAGTTTGGAAAGATAATTGCTATGAGCCTTCCCGCTCTGCTAAATATTGTAACGCCAAATTAGGCATTGTACTACAGATGATTTACTACATGTTTTAATGCATTAAAAAAAATCTAAACATTAGGGACCCAGAACATAATTTACTATACCCTCACCCTCATATTTTTAAGTTAGACATCAATCTTCTTAGTGTCCCTCAATCTATTTACTATAAACATTTTAACAAGAATAAATAAAGTTATTAAAGAATGTCTGTTTCTAATTATATTAAGTGTATATGATTTCTGGCAGTACGATATATGTAAAAGTGTAAGTATTGCACAACTATTCTGATAATTCAGTAAGCAAAATTCACCTTTACACGATGATGCAGCTGTTCACTCATAATTACAACAAGCATGACAGCAAATATCATCTGTAAAACTTGAAATGACAAAAATGACTATTACCGTACACAGTCAAATACAAGCATTAAGCGTGATCATAAATGTGGGCAATCAAATTACAGATTATGAAAACACTGGAAATTATAGTTTTGAAAACATAACTGAGAGTGCAAATAATGAATGTTGGAACGGGCAAAAATATATATATATATCCAAAAATAACTAACCACAGATAAAAAAAAATATTTTGCCAACAGAAATGTATACCAATGTCTACCAACAAGGGCTAGCAAGACAGTACTCACTAACAAAACCATGAGCTCTGTGCAAAAAGGCAAAATTATGATTTGGGCTGTGACACAACTAATAATATTACAAAGTCAGAGGGCTCTATTTTAACGATCTAGGCACAAAGTCTAAAGCGCATGGTGCAAAAGCATTAAGGGCGTGTCCGAAACCACTTTTGCTATTTTAAGGATGGAAAAATACGATACATCCTGTGTGTATTAAGCATTTGAACCTGCAGGTGCATAACTAAGGCGCTCTGCGCTGGACTTTAGACCAGCTTTTACTTGGTCAATGGTGCGGTCTATTTCAGTTTCTCAAAATAGCAATGCGCCAATAATGCGCCTTAACACACCTCATTTATAGACCAGGACACCCATGAGTTCACAAAGTGGCACAAATAGATTTGCTATTTAAACAACGTGGCGCAAAACGTGGAAATTAGGATTGAGCTGGTCTGAAAATAGCAACAAATCACGCCAAACACGTCTTGCTTCTTATTGCGCTGGGTGTATGATAGGGCCCATAGTGTCAATGAATATTCCACCAAAAACTAAAATAAAATAAAATAAAATAAAATAAAATAAAATAAAATTAAATTAAATTAAAAAAGGGCTTCACGGTGGCGCAGTGGGTAGCACGATCGCTTCACAGCAAGAAGGTCGCTGGTTCGAGCCTCGGCTGGGTCAGTTGGCATTTCTGTGTGGAGTTTGCATGTTCCGCTGTGGCGACCCCAGATTAATAAAGGGACTAAGCCGAAAAGAAAATGAATGAATGAATGAAAATAAAATAAAATCTCAACGTTACGACCAGAATCAAATGATGCTACATTTTCTCTGAGGATCACAGCTAAACCACATCCCAATTCTGCTTGTAAAGTTTCCATCTGAAACACATCTGCATGTTCAATTGGGGAAGCAGTGAAAAACAAGTTACCCTAAGAGATTTATACTTCTGATCCTCCAAAATCCTTTTTTATCTTAATCTAGTATAAGGCAGTAAATTGCTCCAGCGTTCCCTCCTCCCTGTCCTTCCCTGCTTGTATGCTAATACTGTTTGACATCTTTCAGAGGAAGACGGAGCATCAATATTTATCAATTCATAATAAGACAGAAGCACTGACAAGCGCTAAGATTACAGTTTAATTAAAACTTGAGTAGCCAACTAATATTCAGTTCTTAAACAGACACATCATACCCCAATGCATTATCTTCTCATTTAGATCCTGCATCATTGAGAAAGAAGGCAGACAGGGAAATCAGAAAGAAGAACATGACGTGCGGCTGCAAGATCAGCCCTATTCCCTTTCCACTGCTGTTCTCTGCAGTTAGTCGTGAACGTGTTTACAAAATATGTCAGCACAGACATGTTTCCTTATATTTCAAGACCTTCTGGAGAGGAAACAAAACAAAATAAAATAATAAAGAAGCTCACATTAATAAGCACATGTGTTCTGTATAAACCCCCCCCCCCCCCCCAGACATTTCTGGATCAGGTTCTTCCCAGCCAAAACACAACGGATGCCAAATCCCAGCTGCCAGTGGGAAATCCTAAGGTGGCAAAGGGAGCAGAGAGGCATGTGCCAACAATGCCACCAATCTGGAGAACACAAAGAGGGCATTCACTCACCAGTCTTGTGACAAGGGGAACCCCGAAATGCCAGAAGTGATCGTTCAGCAGCCCGCTGTACACTACGTTTCCAAAGAGAGCAATGCTTCCTGTTTTACACAGCCCGTTTCCTGGTTTGGTTTCTACGGGAGACAAAAAATGAACATTGGAAAAGGTTAAATTGTAATAAACAGTGACTGGAAACACATATTAACACATATTAATAATGCTTTATAAAAAGAAACAAAAAAAAGGCCAAAATGAGCAATGAAAATAAGGAGACAAAAAAAAAAAAAAGAAAAAAGAGAAAAAGGTAGGAAGGCAAAACTAATGAAGAAATGGAAAAATTTAAGAAGAAGGAAGAAAGGAAGGAAGGAAGGAAGGAAGGAAGGAAGGAAGGAAGGAAGGAAGGAAGGAAGGAAGGAAGGAAGGAAAAGAGATGGAAGGATGGAAGGAAGAAAAAAACAAATTATTAATTGAAGGAAAATTGAAGGAAATGAGAATTGAGGAAGGAAAACAGTAAGATGAGAGGAAGCAAAAACAAAATTGCAAGAAAGGATGGAAGGAATGAAGGATAGGAAGAAAGAAAAAATCAAAGAAACAAAGGAAAATAGAAGAAGGGAAATAAGCAAACCATGGAAGGAAAAACACAAGAAGCAATATCTTCCTTCCTTTCACAAGAAGTAAGGAGACAAAAAGGAAGAAGGACATAAATGGAATAAATGGATGAAAGGCAGGAAGGACAGAAAAGTATGAGGAAATGTAAGGAAGAAAAAACGAACTGAATAAAAATGAAAGCATAGTGTGAAGGACAAACAAAAAATGTAGGAAGAATGAATGGAACAAAATCTGTATTGAGAAAGGACAAAAAAGCATGGCAGAAAGAAGCAAAAACAAAAATGGAAGGAGGAGAAGAAGGAAAGAAAGAAAGAAAGAAAGAAAGAAAGAAAGAAAGAAAGAAAGAAAGAAAGAAAGAAAGAAAGAAAGAAAGAAAGAAAGAAAGAAAGAAAGAAAGAAAG
>CAIGQV010017602.1:11860904-11873949 GCA_903798115.1 Danio jaintianensis | reverse complement strand
AAGAAAGAAAGAAAGAAAGAAAGAAAGAAAGAAAGAAAGAAAGAAAGGAAGAAAGAAAGAAAACAGGAATTAACTAATGAAGGGAGAAACAGAAGCAGAGGGGGGGGAAAGCATGGTATGCAAAAAAGCAATCTTATGTAAGAAGCAAGGAGACATGAAAAAAGAAAAATACAAACAAAAGAAAGAAGCAAAAATGTATAATGGCAAAAACTAATGAAAAAAGGTCAAAATAAAAAAGTGAAAAAAGGAAGGAAGGAAAAGAGAACAAAGTATGAAAGCAAGGAAAAACTAAAGAATTAACAGAAAAAATAAGGCATGTAGGAAAAAGGACGAGCTAAAAGAAAGAACTAAAAAAAATAATGTAGAAAATGAACGAATGAAGGAAGGGGAAAAATAAAAGAAAGGAAATAAATAAAGAAGGAAGTGTGATTTTTTTCCCCCCTTGAAACCACATGAGTCCTAATGCATGAGACAAACAGATATTTCTTCAACAATTTGAACACGTCACATCCATAAACACTCCTCCTCCTCTCTGCTTTCCGGTGCCCATCAGTCTGGGCACAGTGAGTGGGACAGTGTGAAGAATAAGTGCTTGGCGAGTGATCAACAGAAGGGTCAGCCCTGCTTACACAGCAAAGCAAACTAACAGCTGCATTCAAACTCCTTTGGGTAACAGACACACACATGCACACACCGGTTTTGTAATCTATTTTATACTATAAAAAACACTTATTATATGGCCTTACCCTACCCCTAAACCCAAGCCTCACAGGAAATCTGTGGCAAAAATTACCTGTCAAAATACAGTTAAGTATGATTTTTAAACATTTTGCATTGCGAGAACACAAGGCATGTCCTCATAAACCATCATAATAGAGTACAACAAAGTCATACCCATGTCATTAAACAAATTTTTGTCCTTGTAAACTACCAAAACCAGTACACACACACAGGCACGCACGCACGCACGCACGCACGCACGCACGCACGCACGCACGCACGCACGCACGCACACACACACACACACACACACACACACACACACACACACAGAGACAAACCAAATGATCAGTGCTCACAAAAAGAAAAAGAAAACATAAGTCTGACATCACACTAAATCCCACCACAAAAAAAATCTCCATTCCCATAGTCTGAGAGCGGACTCAGGGAAGCGCGTGTGAAGATTGCAATATGTATTAAATTATTCCCTATAAATGCCAAGTACAGCAAAAATCTGCATTATGCCTCAAAACAATAGTGAAGCGCATATTGTGGAGCACACCACAGCAAGCCATGCATTCATTATTGAAAAACAAAAAGTAAAAAGGCCCATTAAAATGTCACTTGTGCTCTTTGTGGCTGCGGCGACACATGAGTTTTAGTGTTATAAACGGGTCTTGCGTTATTGTTTATGGTGGCTGCTAGCCGCAGGCTACCCGGCGGTGACTGTAAAGTCCACGGATCACACACCACGAGCCTCCGATGCCGCTCCCTCCCTCTCTATACATCAGCCCATGAATATTCATGCCACAGGGCTGCGCTCCAGCCAATCGATCACAACTATAACGCATTTATATCCATGATACATGTGGCTGATTTTTTTGGTGTCTAGAAATAAAAAGATATGGCCTAATTAGCAATAAAACAGCCAGCTTGTCGCTTCGCCGTAGATTTGGAGGCCGTGTGGCATTCCTGCACTTTTTTCACAGGTGATGTAATTCAGACTGCGCCGGCATTGCATCACAGGCACATGTCGTAAGGTGAGACTTGAGGCGGGGAGGGATGGCTGTCATTGTGTTTGAGGCTTCCCTGCTGTCTGTTGGCACCGGTTAAGGCATCCTTTGGCATCCGTGGGCATGTTTCTCACCACGCCTCACCTGTGATTAATTATTGACGCCAGATAAGAATGCAGTAAAGTAAAGCTGCACTGACATGCTACACTGCAGATACATTACAACAACCCCCCAGGCTGCATTCACTATCTCCCTGTCTCTTTTTCCCTGCTTTTCACTCACATGCTTTGTCTATAAAGCCCTCTTCTCCCTCTCTCTCCCTCTCTCTCTTTCTGACAACCTTTCCTAACTCTGTCTCTATCTCACTCTGCCCTGCAGTTTGGCAAATTTGACAAGAGCTTTAAAAACTGAGCGAAATGTCAAAGTTGTCATAAACAGTGTGTGAGAGGGAGTATTTTTGGTTTGATAAGGGGGCAATAACTGTTTGATTTAAGGCAGAAAAAGTGTCATCACATCTAAATCTGCCATCAGCACATCCAGGGCCAGGGTTTGTCGGTGCGTCACTGCACACTCATGCAGATGAATGGAGGAGTTTAGGTTGAAACTGAGACTGTATTATCTTGCGTTTATCTGCAAGGATGACAATAAGTGGCATAAACGATCCTGGGCTGATCTGTGGGAAAGATCCTGGCTTTGAATCTCAAGTGCAATGCGAGAGTGGAGGTTTCTAGGTCTATCATGAAAACATGATAATAAGGGAAGTCATATATATAGAGATCTACATGTGATACAGTTCTGTGAAAGCAATCGAAAAACAAACATTTATGAATGAATTGAATTAAAAGATGTTTTCCCATCAGAAGACTGCTTTACATTTGCGGATGTAACTGCTTTTTTTATGTTCGCACTACATGAACTGGAAACAATTTTAGTTCTTAGGGGACCCGTCTGTTGGCTAATTCCAAAAATGTAGTTCCCTGAACTATTCTGTGCAAAAATGCCTATAGAAACCAGGTGATGTGTAATGTTTCCGTTTACTTTATTTTGCTGTAAAGTTGGAATAAAGCTTGATATTGAGTAAAACTCATAATCTCTTGAAAAAGTGATTTATTCAGTGTAACAGAAAACTGCATCTGACCTGCCTAATACACATCACTCAAACTCCTGATATCACTTTCACTAGCATCACTAGCGTCAGTAACAACAGATATGAATTTAATGAATCACCAAACACCACAGTTTCAGCCTTTTAAACATTCAAATGAAGAAAAAAAGTAACCTGCATCTTGAATGGCCTGAGGGTGAGAAAATTGACAGCAAATATAAATTTTGGGGTGAACTATCCAATTAAGTGTGTTACAGCAATAGTTGAAAGAGAAATTTTCATATTAGCAAAATGGACATTTATCAGTCAGCATGTGTCCAAATATCTAGATATGTATTATTTCAGAATAAACCAATTGTTTTGAAGTGTGCTTGCAGTTTCTTTCTTTAAAATGCACGGCACATTCATAAATTTTTAAATACTGAGTAGGGATGTACTGATTCACCGTGAGTCGGTTGAAAATCGACTCAAATATGTGACTCAAACCAGTAAAAATGTTGAACAAATCACGATACATGTTTTGAACA
The DNA here is from genome assembly GCA_903798115.1 of Danio jaintianensis. Taxonomy (NCBI): domain Eukaryota; kingdom Metazoa; phylum Chordata; class Actinopteri; order Cypriniformes; family Danionidae; genus Danio; species Danio jaintianensis. The sequence continues at coordinate 11,870,584 of CAIGQV010017602.1, read as the reverse complement.
GAGGGGGCGCTGTGTTTACAGGCGCAAACTTGCTTTACCTGCACATCAGCGACGAGCAAGAGGTATTAATAGGACAAACCACGCGGAACGGAATATTGGCATCTCCGCTTGCTCTGACGAGTGCTAAAGTTAAGGAGATCACACGGTGCATCAGTGTTTTCATAGCAAAAATGTGAAGATATTTTTCAGACTGAAAGAGAAAGCTGTGCTGTTACAGATCCAGGTATTATATCCAGGTACTTTTTTTACCCTCTCTTTTTCAATTTAGTTTATGCAGCTTTAATAATTTGATTATTATTTCATATATTATGTACTTACTTACACTTACTCCCAGGACCATTTTATATCGAAGTTGATATTTAGCCACACCATACTGGTGTTTCTTACATCTAGTTTTTATGAGGTGGGTTGTTAGCCCAACGCTCAACCCCCTACGTGGAGGACCAGGACATACACGTATACACTACGGACAATTTAGCTTACCCAATTTACCTACAGCACATGTCTTTGGACTGTGGTGGAAACTGGAGCACCCGGAGGAAACCCACGCGAACACGGAGAGAACATGCAAACCCAGCCGGGGCTCGAACCAGCGACCTTCTTGCTGTGAGGTGACAGTGCTACCCACTTCGCCACCGTGTCGCTATCATATATTATAAATTATATTATAATCAGTATTTTATGCCAGTGGCCAGTCCCCTGCAGGAGAGGGCCTATTGACCACCTCTGTACACACTGCTCTCTGGTTTAGAAAAGGCTTTCCTCTCCACACCAGCCATCTCAGTCCCCAGTGAAAGAGTTTTTTCATAAGCAAGGGACATTGTAAATGTGCAAAGATCACAGCTTATGCCAGAAAACATAGATATTCTGATATTTCTTTAAAAAAAAAAAGTCAAATCCCAGCACAGTCACAGTTTTAGTTTGTTTTGTTTAGTTTGTTTTTATTAAAGAGTCTTTTTTAGTTTGTATTATTCATATTTTTATTTGGATTTTGTTTTACAATTGCAATTAAGTTATTGCAGAAAGGATTTTTGAAAAAATGAAAGGGCTCTTGTTATAAATAATTTTGTTAAAAAATCATGACAGAATCATGTATCGTGAGATTAGTTTCATGAATCGTATCACATCGTGAGTCAGGTGAATCGTTACATCCCTAATACTGAGCAAGCACCCAAATACATTTAGGGGTTTTCTTTACACAAAATAACTACCCACTGTGCAGCGAAATATAAAAATCTTATTTTGTCATTCATTGCCAAGTGAGCAACAGGAATGACATAATGTCTGCCTTTTTCCGGCTGGAAGCTTCCTCCCCCAAGCCCTGCATCCCTGGCAGAGGCCATCCTGTCCTGGGCCTGTGCTTCCATTAGCCACACTGACCCGGATCTGTTCTGGCAGTGCTTTGATACTAGAGCGGTGGACTTGGCCCTTCCTCTCAGCGGGGCAGCTCTGTCAGGACCTCTGTCCAACCCAAACACACCAGCCACACCAGCCTGTCCATATGGCCATCCCACCCTGCCTCTTTCTGGGCCAGAGCCTCATTCACAAGGGCTGGAGAAAAGAAGTCCTCTTCTTCCAGAGCCCTCTCCAGGGCATCACAACGCCTCTCCAAACGATGTATTCATTACCCCTTCCTGTACCCTGGGGATGCTCAAAAGCCTTGTTTCAGAGAGGGGAGTGTGGCTGTGTCTGTTTAAACACTGCTCCAGTCCTACTTAATCATGTGCAGTTGGAGGGGCAGTCCGTGCCGGAGCTCTGATTAATACAGCATGAAGCTGTGGTGGCAGACATAGCTGCGAGGGACGCAAGGCATTAATAACTGCATGCTGCCACTACCTCTGCCTTCTTGAAGTCTAGAGAGACCATGCGTGCAAATACCAACTCATAAGGTGTCATGAAGCCTGGACACTGTAAATATTATCACGAGGACACTGGCCTACTGTTAAAGAATTAGTGCACAAAAAATGTGTTTTTTTTCATGCATTTGTCAATTAGACTGATCATAGCGAATCATTGTCATTCAGAGGTTCTCAGTAGTTGAATGTGATGATCGTCATCATTATTAACACAATTACAGGATCACCAATTCAGTTAGAGCAGGTGTGTACTGTCTTGCCTCTGGAGGGCTGCAGTCCTGCATATTTTAGTGGTGCAGGAAAGATGTCAGATCCCAGAAGAAGTGGGTTTATTCGAGAATGTCCTATGGGGTTATATAATTAAAATTCTCTATCAATAAGCAAAACAAGGTCTGTGGTAAACATAACTTCACAATACAGTTGTGGCCAAAAGTTTTGAGAATGACATAAATATTGCAAATTGGAAAAGTTGCTGCTTAAGTTTTTATAATAGCAATGTGCATATACTCCAGAATGTTATGAAGAGTGATCAGATGAATTGCATAGTCCTTCTTTGTCATGAAAATTAACTTAATCCTGAAATTTTTTTCCCCTGCATTTCATTGCTGTCATTAAAGGACCTGCTGAGATCATTTCAGTAATCGTCTTGTTAACTCAGGTGAGAATGTTGACGAGCACAAGGCTGGAGATCATTATGTCAGGCTGATTGGGTTAGAATGGCAGACTTGGCATGTTAAAAGGAGGGTGATGCTTGAAATCATTGTTCTTCCATTGTTAACCATGGTGACCTGCAAAGAAACGCGTGCAGCCATCATTGTGTTGCATAAAAATGGCTTCACAGACAAGGATATTGTGGCTACTAAGATTGCACCTAAATCAACAATTTATAGGATCATCAAGAACTTCAAGGAAAGAGGTTCAATTCTTGTTAAGAAGGCTTCAGGGCGTCCAAGAAAGTCCAGCAAGCACCAGGATCGTCTCCTAAAGAGGATTCAGTTGCGGGATCGGAGTGCCACCAGTGCAGAGCTTGCTCAGGAATGGCAGCAGGCAGGTGTGAGCGCATCTACACGCACAGTGAGGGGAAGACTTTTGGAAGATGGCCTGGTGTCAAGAAGGGCAGCAAAGAAGCCACTTCTCTCAAAAAAAAACATCAGGGACAGATTGATCTTCTGCAAAAAGTATGGCGAATGGACTGCTGAGGACTGGGGCAAAGTCATATTCTCAGATGAAGCCCCTTTTCGATTGTTTGGGGCATCTGGAAAAAGGCTTGTTCGGAGAACAAAAGGTGAGCGCTACCATCAGTCCTGTGTCATGCCAACAGTAAAGCATCCTGAGACCATTCATGTGTGGGGTTGCTTCTCATCCAAGGGAGTGGGCTTACTCACAATTTTGCCCAAAATCACAGCCATGAATAAAGAATGGTACCAAAACACCCTCCAACAGCAACTTCTTCAAACAATCCAACAACAGTTTGGTGAAGAACAATGCATTTTCCAGCACGATGGAGCACCGTGCCATAAGGCAAAAGTGATATCTAAGTGGCTCGGGGACCAAAACGTTTAAATTTTGGGTCCATGGCCTGGAAACTCCCCAGATCTTAATCCCATTGAGAACTTGTAGTCAATCCTCAAGAGGCGAGTGGACAAACAAAAACCCACTAATTCTGACAAACTCCAAGAAGTGATTATGAAAGAATGGGTTGCTATCAGTCAGGATTTGGCCCAGAAGTTGATTGAGAGCATGCCCAGTCAAATTGCAGAGGTCCTGAAAAAGAAGGGCCAATACGGCAAATACTGACTCTTTGCATAAATGTCATGTAATTGTTGATAAAAGCCTTTGAAGCGTATGAAGTGCTTGTAATTATATTTCAGTACATCACAGAAACAACTGAAACAAAGATCTAAAAGCAGTTTAGCAGCAAACTTTGTGAAAACTAATATTTGTGTCATTCTCAAAACGTTTGGCCACGACTGTATATGCACATTGACTTACACCCCAGACATAAGTAACATTGAGTTACATATTAGAACCACACTTTTTATAAAACACACCACAGCTTAAACATTCATATTTTTGATTGGGTGTGTCTAATTTATGTTGTAGAGCAAAATGTTAAAGTATTCTTACACTTCCCACAAGAAAAATCTCAAGGGAATCCACTATGTATTATTTTTCTGGGTTCCAATTCTGACCTCTGGCATCAACAAGGCATTTTCATGGACAGACCTGCAGCTCACTGGATATTTTCTATTTTTTGGACTGTTTTCTGTAGAGCCTAGAGATGTGTGAAAATCCTAGTAGATCAACACTTTCTAAGATACTCAGACCTGCCTGGCTGGCATCAATAAATGAAGCTGATCGCCTTGACCACGTCTACATGCCAAACTCACCAAACTGCTGCCACGTGATTGGGTGAATAGATATTTGTGATAAGATAATAATTATGTATTTATTCAGCCATACGGCAACAGTCTGACAACACAAGTATGAAAATAAATAATAAACAATCACAGTGTCTTAAAAAAACCCTGTTGTTTTTTTCGGAAAAGTTGACATTTTAATAGCTAAGCACAAGCTTTCATTACTTCTTCAAAAATGTCCCTTTATAGCTGATAATGACAGAATGCTGATTTGCTTGCTTGGATTATGTACAGTATTATGCGAGAAAGAGATCAACCGAGCGAGGCTGATTATCTGCATCTGCATTCTTGCTTCGGGTTAGTCTCATCTTCATAATAAAGCATTGGCTTATAGTTCACAAAGGGAAACAATGTTTTATCAACAAATAAACATTAGATGCTAAGCTAAGCTAGACCACTACTGAAACAGTCATCAGATCCAGCGGCAATCCATAAGACCTGGTCATGCTAAGGCTGTTCTTGCTAGTTCCATAAGTGCTAATTATATGCACACATCTCCATGACTGTGCAAATTAATTTACAAATAGCTGTTGTCTTTATAAATTATGTGCATATTTAACAACTACCCTCTTGGCTCTACAAAAAAAATTTAAAATGTAAAATTCTAACGTGTCCTCTATTACAGCACTCACTGAGAAATGCGTCAAGTGGATTGATACTGATAACTGTAAAGCGGTTCCTATGGTGATACTCCTAGAGGTGGAGAGACCTTTCAACCAATCAGATACAAAAACCAGAACAAACTGTTGTGCCCTATACAAGTACTTACCTATCATATGACCTTTTTTCTGATTATTGTTTTGGATATACATGGCCATAATTGACTTCGCTGTAGGAAAAAAATATATATAATAATAAGTACCCTGTTTTCCGCAGAAGAGAACTAATACAATAGTTGTAGCCTGGATGTACGTGCATTCAGAATTTGATTTATCTGTATAAAACCCAGCAAAGGCGGGGGAGGGACTTTTTTGCACTTGAGTGCGCTATTGACGAGAGCACTAAATAAATACAATGTCATCAGCCGAGCACTAAATATGCTGAGGTCTCCAACCTGAAATTAAAAATCAACCAGAAGGCAATATTGATGGAACAGGGGAAGCGATAAAATCGGGCAAAATGAGCTTTTGAAACTTTCTCCCTGCCATCGTTGGGAGATGATTGTTTGTGGGGGTTGGCGTTCTGCTGAGTGATAAAAAAACGACTCGCACCCGCTGCTTGTTTCTTTGTTTCCGCCCTTTTGCTTTACGATTCTCTCATGTGCAGAGTTTTGCGATGGTATGTCCTGCCATAATTTATTCAAATATGAGTAATCAATGCCCGATGTCCTAATAGATTACTTTGAAATCATAAAAGAGCATTGACAGGAAATGCAGAGTAATACAATTTAATTGAATCGCATATCATCCCCCTGTGCAGCCGCCTGATTAAAGTGGAAGTCAAATAAAACAGCATTTAATTGGCATACAACACGAAAGCTGTTTGCATGTTTATTTAACATTGCGGCGTATTAATAAAAAATTAGAACCCTAATTGGCCTAACTTGCGCAGGCAGGAGCAAGCTCCTGGCTCCACTTCCCCCTACAGTTTAATGGACTGTGACTGAAAAATAATCCCAGGCTAGTTTAATATTTCTGCAGTCATACTTGATGAAAATCCCTGCTCCCATTGGCCAAGAGCCACACATTAAAAAGCAATCATGGATACCTGGGCCTGCTGGTGAGAATCCCCAGTGGAACGGACCACTTGGAGCGGCCTGGCAGAGAGAACCGTCCCGGCAGGGGGAGGGTGAGGATCATTAGCGTTTTGCATATCTCCAGTGTGCCATTGTGCAGGTTCATCCCCAGCCAGCTTCCCCCCCACCCCTCACAACACTTCAGAGCTCCATGTCATCCCACCTGGCAGGCCACCAGACACATCTGGAAAGACCCTCCCGTATGCTCTTTCTCCCTCTCACACTTATGCTTGCTTCACATTTGTGCTGCTTTGATCAGTGACCAAACATCTTAAACGAGTTAAACAAATGTCCAGCCTAATAAGAAACTCGCTGTCCCGCCACTGTATTTTTGTTTATTTTAAGATTTATAACAACATATTTGGTAGAATCTGAAAAGAAGTGAAATAAAAACATGTGCTTTTTATATAAATATTTAATTTATGTAATTATACTGTGCAGTATACAAACACACTCACACGCAAATATACACATATTATTTGTTGTCAGATATTTTTATTGTTAGTTATTTTACAATTCCAATACAATAACCTTTAGTAATTCAATTTAAACTTAATTTTTTGTAATGTTAAATATTTAATAAATAAAATTTAAAATTTAGTTTAATCAGAAATAAATATTCACTGTCTGAAAAAAATGTCTGTAATTTACATAAATTTATATTTAATTCAGTATTATATTATATTATATTATTTTATATTATATTATATTATTAATTCATTTTCTTTTCTTTATTAATCAGGGGACACAGCGGAATGAACCGGCAACTTACGCAGTGGATGCCCTTCCAGTTGCAACCCATCACTGGGAAACATCCATGCACACTCATTCACATACATACACTACAGACAATTTAGCCTTCCCAATTCACCTATACCGCATCCACACCTATAAGTCTTTGGACTTGTGGGGGAAACCAGAGCACCCTGAGGAAACCCACGCAGGGAAAACATGCAAACTCTACACAGAAATGCCAACTGACCCAGCCGAGGCTCGAACCAGTGACCTTCTTGCTGTGAGGTGATCGTGCTACCCACTCCACCACCGTGACGCCCTATATTATATTATATTAAATGAAAATTTAAAACAAAATTAATCCAACCCAATCTCACAGGAAATAATGGCTTTAAGTTGTGTGAATTGCTCAAAAGCAAAAAAAAGATCGAAAAATACAAGTTTTAAACATTTGAATTCTGTTGTGTTGAATTATTCACATATTCATATTGACTTTCAAAACACACAATTTAATACATACATTTGATAATCTAAAGACAATGCAAAGCCTTAATTTACTTCAATATTTAATTGTGGCATACAAATAACATAATGACTGACAATAAACACTCCATATACCATAAAAACAGACCACTGGTGCTTTCTTGCTTAAGCCAGAATGCGCAACACATCACCAAACAGAGGTGTCTACACATGGCTGAAATGGACGGATACAGAGGAAAGAGAGAGAGACGTAGACATATCTCTGACAGCGGTATACTGTATCGCTCCTCAACAATCACTCAAAAGCATCAAACAGCCCCTTCCCAGACTTGATTCATTTATATTGTATAGCAAGAGCCGCAGCTTGTTTTAGAGGGAGAGAAAATACCAAGAAATAAATACAGCGACTCTCTCCTCAAGAAGACTGGAAATTTGCCGCTCGTTCTTGATCTGCTCTGTTTTGTCACCCACAGCTGCCAGAAGATTCCCAGGAGTCAAAAGTCACAGAGGCTTCAAGTTCAAACTCCTCTGTCGGTTTTCATTTACTGTCTGTGTGTGTGTGTGTGTGAGTGTGTGTGTGTGTGTGTGTGTGAACTCTGAGGATGACAGTAACTGAGAAATGCATGCCGTAAGGTGATGAAAGCACACTGAATCCAACTGCTGCTGGATTACGGATGTAAATAGTGTGTGACAATATAATCACAATGGCAACGATAAGCACTAAACTTAATTTAGACTGCTTTTTTAAAACCATCGTGCAGCTCAATGTGCATTAAAAATAAAATAACAATTGCACCACTCCAACAAATACAGACATAAAACCCAAAATGGCAAATAAAGGCAAGTAGAAAGCTTTTTATGCAAACTGTTTATTTTAAACTATTTTTTTTAATTGAATTTTAAATCCATTCACAGTGTGTGCCTGTTTTTTTGGATGGAATGGTGCAGCTATCTATTTTTAGTGTAAAATATATATATAAAAGCAGATTCTTATTGCATTTTATGGTGACTATTTTATAATCAGTGCTTCTTAACTAGTTTTACTTCAGCACACAGACATATTTATAAATTAAATGTATTAATGAAATTGAAGCTTTTCTTTTTTAATGTGAATGTCAAAGCTTAATACACGAATCAGCTAAATCTACATAAAAATCAAACCATTTTGATAAAAAATATATTATTTGGTTAACCATTTTACTATCTTAGCTATGCCTATATAATAATATATATTTATATATTATTATTATTATTATTATTATTATTAATTAACATTTTAATTATCAATGTAATATACATGATATCCACATATGACCTCAGTATAATAAATATATAAATAAAATATAATGATTTACATAATCATTATAATTATTATATAAATAAAAAACATTTGACTATCAAAATGCTGATAAAAGGGTCACATAATGACAATTAAAATGACAATAAATCAAAATATTTTTTGGCTTCACTTTGATCTGACATGATTTTTTTGTGTATAAACTATTGTCATTGACATTTTATTATCTGTGTGTTTTGTAATTCATGGTTAAAAGGTATTAGTAAATTTTTGTGACATTATATGAAATTAATTAATTAACTTATTTATGAAAACAGGAAATGCTATATTGTAGGGGCGAACACACGGACATATACACATGAGAGCCATCCTGCCACAAGTTGAGAAACACCGCTATACATTACAATGCATTGATTTTGAACACATGATAAATGCGCACATATAAACCATCGCATTCGGTGTCCTTAATAGAGGAAGTGTCTTTGAATGTGTGTGAGTGAAAGTGACTGTGTATGTGTGTACTTTGTGTGTAAGTCACAAATAGTGTGATCCCTTTGCTAGCCTCAGGATACCTTGTATTGGAAAATCCAGCACAGGAGGTCTAATTGAGGAGCTTGGGGAGAAGGTCTATTAAAGATCAAAGCTGATTGATTGGGCCTGACCTGACAACCTGTGTTCTCCTGTGAACTGACCACATGGAGGCATTCCCTTAACAAGACCAGGGTCAGGCAGAACCGCCACACTAGCGCTCATACACACACACGCAGAGACAAACACACACAAACACTGCAAGATAAAAAGAAGTGATCTTTAGATCTTTAATGTGTCTGGAAATTGTGCCAGAGCTGGAGGCTTATGGAAAATTAAATGACTGTGACACATCCTGACTGGCATCACAAAGGGATTTCAATGTTACATCTCATCCCAGTTAAAAAAATCACTACAATTCATGCAGGCTCAAAATCAGCCAATGACAGTGAATGCGTTTGATGTTTCAAAAAAAAAAACTCACAGATGCGCTTCTAAACAAATACATCAGCGAGAGCTGCCAAAAAAACATTCAAACCCATAAACAGCAGCAGAGGGTGAAAATAAACAACTTCTGCTCAAAGTCTATCTATCTATCTATCTATCTATCTATCTATCTATCTATC
>CAIGQV010017602.1:11835831-11860804 GCA_903798115.1 Danio jaintianensis | reverse complement strand
CTATCTATCTATCTATCTATCTATCTATCTATCTATCTATCTATACTCAGACATCCATTTATCTGTCTGTCTACTCAAACATCCACCCATCCGTCTGTCCGTCCGTCCGTCCGTTTATCCATCCATCTATCCATCTATCTATCTATCTATCTATCTATCTATCTATCTATCTATCTATCTATCTATCTATCTATCTATCTATCTATACATCTATACTCAGACATCCATTTATCTGTCTGTCTACTCAAACATCCACCCATCCGTCTGTCTGTCCGTCCGTCCGTCCGTCCGTCCATCCATCCATCCATCCATCCATCCATCCATCCATCCATCCATCCATCCATCCATCCATCCATCTATCTATCTATCAGTCTCAGGAAAATACATTTGGAATGTAAGAGGCATTCTCGACTCCATTCTGAATGGTGGACAACACTTTCTTTGACCACTTTTTATTTTATTTTATCTAGCACAAGCGTCTTGGCAAGGACCCCTGGAGGACCTTGATAATTCAACTCATTACCTGGTGCCACAACTGACTGACAGCTCTCAAGAAAAGGTGCGAGTTGGTTTCATTACATTATATAACAGGCACCAAACAGTTTGGAAGGGAAAGGCACTGGGATATTTATGAGGAGGTATACAGGTCGCTGTAGCGACTTTATAATTTATGCCCACCATCACTGAAAAAAGACTTGATGAGGTATTTATGAAGAGCCCGAAACACAGCAGGTTATCAAGGCCTCAGAAAGCCCTACCATCTTACCATACCTTAACAAAACACATAAAACCCTATAAAAACAGACACAAACAACAGGGGTAATTGGGTATAACAGTCTCAAAGAGTCTCCATGCATACTCCATCATTGTAACCATTACACTTTAGGTGGTGGAAAAGCAGAGTGCCTCTGTTTTTTCCCAAGGCTGTCCTCCAAGCCAGCCTGCCGCTCGCCAAGCATCAATCAAGCGCTGTGTCCTGGCATAGAACCGATCGATGGCCAACACAGCATCTCATTGATAGCAGACAGCTCCTGACTAAGATATAGCATAACTTTTCTGCTGCCTAGTCCAGCAATAATCTCCAAGGTCAATGGGAGGCGTTCAAGATGGCAGCGTTACACGGATCCTGGGGTTTGAAGCCACCGCATGCACCAGGGAAATCGTTAAATCCATAACGGGCAGCTCAAAAGCAGGGCCCCCTGATGGGAGCCATCTTATGCATGAAATTCTGATCTCGCCTGCCTGAGAGGTTAAACAAACCTGACCCGGACGAGACAGCTTATGAGAAATCTGGGACAGACACTTCCTTTAATTGCATGCGTAAAAGGCCTTCGTTTTTTTTGGAAACCACTCAGTTGTAAAATGAAGCAGTCACGATAATGTTAACATTTTATATTGCTGTTAACTTTTTTAGGATATTCTCAACATTCCAGCCTAAATGGCCATGTGCACACTGAAAAGTGAGTGACAAATCTATTGAAATTCAGGAGTGTCTTCTGTACTCAATAGTCATATACAGTTATAATTGAATAAAATCACTCCTGAATTTGCTGACATAGTGATAGTAACTGAAGAATTTAAAAATCAGTGAAGTTCACCTTTATTAGATAAAATAAAATGCATTTATAAGATGCACTCAATTATTTTTATTAAGCACTTGTAACAGAAAGAGAAAAATTTGCATTTGTAAGATTTAAAGTCACAATTATGAAAAATTATTATGAAAACTACTAAATATAATGTCGGAATATGAATATGAAATATGTTAATGAATATGAAAAATAAATATGCATATGTGGGATTAAAAATCACAAATATGAGAAATAAATATGCATATGTCAAGACTGCCATCATAATGAAAAACAATGAATAAATATTTGTGAGATTTAAGGTCAAAGATATGACAAAAAAATGCAAGCTGGTTATAATCAAAAAGCAAGCAACTGCTAAACATAAATGAATTTGGAAAATAAAAAGGAATTATTTAGATTTAAAGTCAAAATTAAAAGTTATATAAGATATTATCAAGTTGCAAGTGATAGTTATGAAAAATAAATACGCAATTGTTAGATTTAAAAACATGAATATGATCAATTAAATTGCATTAATGAAATGTAAAAGAAAATGATTAAAAAGTTTATGTGAGTGTTAGTCACAATTCTGAAAAAAATACATTTATAAGATTTGAGATGACAAAAGGACGAATTTGTGAGATCTAAATTTATAACTATAATAAAAAATATGCATTTGTAAAATTCAAAGTCACATATATGAAAAAAAATATGTACATCTGCGTTTGTCACAACCATACAAAAATAAGTAACACACACGCACACACGCACGCACGCACGCACGCACACACACACACACACACACACACACACACGATTAAAGTCCGCTTGAATTCAAGATTTACAATGTTTATTTTGCTAGCTCACATTGTTATTCTTAAAGTCGAAATTTAATCCATTCAAGTTATTCCACAAAAAAAAGTTGTTTGTTTTGGTAATCTTCAGTCAAAGTCTGACCATTTGCTTCCGTGTTTGGAGTGGTGGTCCTTCTGTTGAGAGTTTCCATAGCAACTGCACATTAATACGCTGTCTTACCTAGGTATGGGCCGGTATAAGATTCTGATGGTATGATAACCTTGGATAAAAATATCACGGTTTCCCGGTTTGACGGTATTGTGATTACTGCTCTAAAATATATTCTTTTTAAATGTCTGGGTAAAAAACTAAAACTTTTTTCCTCTTTGAACACTATATATTTTATTTTGAGAAACATTTAAAATATTTTGGAACAGTAAACATGTCAGGCTAAATAATTCAAATGAATTATTGACTTCTGCTGTCTTCATTTACTTCAAAACCAGATTTTTTTTCACAATTTAAAACGACATCTTTGGATATATTTTCTGCTGGAGATACTGTTGTCCTAAAAAACTAAATAAAAAAAAGTAAATAAAAAAATAGTAAACATACCTTAGAAATGGTATTGCAGAAAATTTTGACGGTTTTAAAACCTTGACTTTTCCAAACCGCGGTATACCTTGAAAACGGGTATCGTCCTATGCCTACTCTTATCATTAGTTTGCACTTTAGGGAATGATGCACAAAAGAAAGCCCCGCCCTTCTAATCAATATTCAATTTCAGTTGGAAGTACATCAACATACTGAAGTAAAAGTCTCAGCAAGTTCACGTAAACAATAGTTCTGATATTTAATGTCACAAATACAACACTAAAAATATATTAGTAAAATAAACTTATGAGAAATTTATCACAAAAATATCATTTTTGAATAAATATAAAAGTAAGCAAAGTGCAACAATAAAACAACAAGAAGAATACTAATAAAAACATATGGACTGTTTCTAAACCAGCTGCTCTATAGAATATGTGGCCTTGCACAAAGCACATACAACACAGTGTGTAAATGGCCTCTGTGGCCTGTGGCATGAGAGGGGCTATGAGAGCTGGCCATTAGGGAAGAGCTATAGGTATGCACAGGGCTCAGGTAATTAAGTGCAAACGCAGGCAGGGAAAGCAGGCCTCCAGATTTATGTGGCGTAATACTGCTCACACTGCATTCCACCACCTCCTCGGCCCAATCTCATAAAGCATTAACTACCTGACCATTCAAACGCACTCCATCATTCTCTTTTCAGCTCTTGTTTTTCCACCGCCTCACCCTTGTTCTCTTCCTCTCCCTCAGTCTTTCTCTTTCTGCCAGCAGGTTCCTCTCCTCCACTGGCATAATGTGCCACCTGCCTGTCTGACAACGCCAGGCCAAGACATCAGTAATAAGGAAAGGCCGGAATAACAAGTTTGTTTTCTCTTTCTTCTCTCCCTCGACCCTCATTTTTCACGACAACGCAGATTAAAGCCATTTCCGCTCAGGGTCGCGTGGAGGGGGGAATCTTCGATCAGTCTCTCTCATCTTGGCGGGGGTTCATAAAACCTATTGGCCCCATATGTTTTGCTATATTGAATCACACACGGTAGGTTTTGATGTAGAGTAGGATCCAGAAACACGACGGGTTTAAGTTACCGTGACTGAGTTTGAAAACTCGCACAAACGTGGTAATACACCCTCCAGTGAACCTGATTTAAAAGGATAGTTCACTCAAAAATGCAAATTTGCTCATTATTTACTCATCCTCATGTTGTTACAGACTTGAATGCATGTCTTTCTTCCGTGAAAATACCATTGGAGAAGTTTAGCAGACAGTATGAGCAATTTGAAGGTGGATGGAGACCCGGCGGGTGATAAACTTTGAATACGCATAAAAAGGAGCATATAAAAACATAATAAATGTTGTTTGTACCAAATATTCCAAGTCTGCTGTAACCGTATGAATAGTTCTGTGTGATGGACAGACCAAAATTTAAGCTCCACTCAAAAGTTTGTTAGCTTTTGCAACTGTAATTCTAGTCAGTGAGTTGAACTTGTTTTGTGAACTAAATCATCAAATGATTCATCTAAAAGATTTGACTCAAAAGAATGAATGGACATCTCTATGTAATTTTCACCCATTAACATGATGTCAATTGCAGAGCTTTTGCAAATATATCCATATCGCTATGATCAGGTGCATTCTTTGCTACTGCTGTCTCGTTGCTGTCATTTTTCTTGTGTAATTATTGTTTATTTTCTTTGCAGTGAGAAGAAATATTGCAGATCTTATTTCCATATTCAATGAAACGTTGCTCTTAGCTGTCTGGATGTTCATTATCAGTATATTGTTCCAAACATATTTCCAATTTATGTTTTACTAAGCAAATCAAGAAAAAATAACTTCACGACTACCGAAGCTCACTTAGAGGGATAGTTCACCCAAAAGTGAAAATTCTGTCATCATTTACTCACCCTTTACCTGTTCCAAACCTGTTTGATTTTCTTTCTTCTGTCGAACATAAAAGAAGATATTCTGTAGAAAGCTGTAAACCTGTAACCATTGTTTTACTACTATAAAAGTCAACAGATACAGGTTTTCAGCTTTCTCCAAAACATCTTAATTTGTGTTCAACTGAATAAAGTAACTCAGAGATTACGAACCACTTGAGGATGAGTAAATATTGAGTCAATTTTTCATTTTTAGGTGAACTATCCCTTTAACAGCCACCAGTGTCACTGATAACTGTCCCTTTAAATTTTGGTCTGTTTATCACACAAAAAGCAATCGTATGACTTCAGAAGACTTAAAATACAGCCCTGGAGTCATATTGACCGCTTTTATGATGCGTTTATGGCATTTCAGTCAATCTAACAGATCTCATTCACGATCACCGCATTGAGCAGATCGAAGAAGGTAAACATTGACAGAATTTAAAGGTGAACTGCTCCTTTAAGGAGCCAAATGGAACTGAAAGGACTAATGTGCTTTGTGAAATCAATGTCATATTAAGGCAGTGTTAGATGTGGTATACAGAGACAATAAATATCTATGATAACAGAAGGACTCACGAGAGAGCTCTGACCCGCTGTACCGCCACAGTGCCGCGGAACCGGGGAGTTTGAGGAAACAAAGGGCTCCGGATAACAAAGTAGACAGGTAATCAATAATAACCTCTGATGCTCATAACTGGCTGGTTAGGAACTCTGTCTCCATTTCAGATACTATGCCATCACTTTGTAACAAGAAACAGATGCTTAGAGAGATAACAAGTCGGAGAAATACATCAAATAGAACGACCATGCTGATCTATACCTCATGATCTGCCCACAATGCCCGACCTTGGTCAGGGGAATTTATTAGGGGAATAGCCTGGGTGTGTTTTGCGCAATATGTTCATATTATAAAATGTAATCAATAAACGTGACACGAAAACAAGAAGAATCCACATTTCCGTGACGCGTCGCCCTTCGGCAAACAAATCACACTTATCGTTTACATCCAGAGGATCGCTGTTGTGAATCTCATTCGCGGACAGTAAATTGTCAGAACATTAAGGGATGATGGAACACCTGCCCTGAACTGCGGACCCTAAACATTACAGCTCAAGTCGATGCACTCAGCCGCTAATTGCATTATTAAGTGAGATAAGATCCCGCAGATTATTATTAATGACCGCCCTGTGGGTTAGACTAGCGTGAGGTTGGATTATCTATTCGCCAGTTTCATAACAACACTTCTCTGGCTTCGGCGGCGTCAAATAAACAGGGAGATTCTAATAGAGTTCCATCAGCAAGTATTAGAGTATTCATAAGACTGCTGATTATTGCACACAGCTGGTGTGCATGCAGACTGACATTAAACATAGACTGAAGAAAAGAAGCGGGTGCTCTGTATGCAGGCCCCACTTCCTTTAGACAACCTTCCTTCTCTTCAATAGACGGCTAAAAGTATTGAGTGTGCGTTCAGGAGGGAGCGATGCTCTTCTCACCTTTCTATATATTCTCATCACTGCACTAATTAATCAAGCAGGCTGGGACACACCACAAAGAGTCACAGAGGTTGTGTCCAAAAACGAAGGCTTCTGCCTTGCTGTCCAGTCCTTCAATGACTCCACGAACATGTGGAGACATCGACTGTGCATTTACATTTACATCCCTGTTCAAAAGTTTGGGGGATGGTGAGATGGTTTATGTTAAACAGGGTCAAAACTCTACCTCTTTGATAAATACTGTACATTTGATGATTGAAGCTATATGTAGACTTCCTTATCTGAAAGCAGTGTTAAGATGCCCTGTCTGATGTATTTGTGTAACCCCTCTAGTTGTACTTGCTCCAGCATGGGAGGTGGGTGCACTAACAGAGACTGTAAGACTGTATATATCACCAATGTGCCTCTTGAGATCAGGGAAGTGATGTTTTAGTTTTATGACCTTTTTTTTACATTCACCCTGTTAAACATCCAGGTCACAACACCAATGTAACTTGGGCTATTGTATAAATGACTATTAAAAGCATCAACAAAAGTGTCCTGAAACTTCCACTGACCTACCTCAGCAGACCTTTTAAGCATTTTGTTATACTTTTCATTTACTAATTTATTTAATTTCCTAATTAAATTAAATGTATTTAATTACCTAATATTTCTGTTAGAACTAGTCTTTACGTAGGCTGTAGAATGATGTATAGATATCCAGTGCTCAACATATATGAGCACACCCCTCACAAATCTCATTTAAATCTAAAAAAATCATTTAAAAGCTTTACAATATTATATTTGTGCATATACATTAGATTAGTCCGTACTGAAGGCAAATTGTGAGCTAATCTAACAAAATAACTTATGATAATGGTCCAAAATATGCTTACCCAAATTTATATGTTAGGGAAATATATTCAAGAGAAACAAAAAATGTATAAAATTTTGTTGAAATTTTGTAGTTTGTATTTTTTCCCCAATATTTTGCATGGATTTAAATGTATAATCTTTCTATTTCTAAAAATGTTCGGTAACTAAAATATAATTTTAATAAATATATTAGTTTAATAAATTTGTTTTGTTCAAATGCATCAAAATATATTACCCATATTCACTGAGAAATTGATAAAATATTTATTTTTTAAATGGGGTGTAATCAATTATGTTAAGCACTGTAAATCGCAGAAGACATAAAATAAGCATATGGTTCCGTTATACATGACAGTGGGCATTCCTGCATATGACCAAAAAAAATGGTGGTTCATGTGCAACAATGTTTATCAAGTACAATGGCATGTATTTAACACCGATTATTAGGCATAGGTTTGAGTGAAATATTAATAATTGTTATGTGATATAAAGGTATGATACAATAAAGATAAATAAAAACATGTTATATGCCACAGCAATTAAATCTGTGTCTGAATTGCAGGTAGAAAACATAATAACACTTACATTAATAGGTGTTTTCTGTAGGAGGTATGGCTACCTGGGAATTTTAAAGAAATGTTTAATCAATACTTTACAGTTAAACTAAACATGTTAGATTTGCTGCTCAGGACTCAACCTAGCAAATACAGACACACACTGCTCTGTGTGGTTTTCTTCTATAAAATGTGTAGCACCAGCACCATCTCCTCCAACGGCGCTGAGCGGTTCATTAGTACATCTGCTCTGTGCTAATGCTAGTGGGGATGGAGTTGTTTGTTGTCACTGGGAACAGGTGAGGGCTAAAATTCATGCGTATTCGCTTGCCCTGATGAAACCGTATGGATTTTTTTGGGGTACTTCATCTTTTTTAGCGGCCCCATTGAAGGTAGAGAAGAAAAAAAAAAAAAGAAAAACTCATTTGCAGAGTCATTTTTCAGCTTACACTGTGTGGCTTTTCAGATGTGGAACCTTTGGGAAGAGCAAGCCTAAAGTTCCTGGAATCCATGAACAGAGAACTGTGTGACAGTCACAAATGAGTAAACAAAGCAGCCGTGATTTAGCCATTCATTACTCTGTAACCAGCTATTGTTGCTGCTTTGAGGTGGAGAGGAGGAGGAAGGCCTCCACAGAGATTTTGGATTCAATTAAAAAACAACACCTGCTGAGAAAGTCCCACATCCAGCTTCTGACATCAGATGTATTAGAGGGAGAATGAAAAAGTCAAATGGTAAGAATATATATCAGTGTATATGGACAAGGAACAGGTGAAAATAACATAAAAATAACAGGTATAATGACACAATCCATTTGACTATATGGAAAATTAATAATAATATGGAGATCTTACATGTACAAGCACAAAACAGACAAAGTTGACTACTGATGTAGACCTTGACCTTACCAAAAAAAAAAAAAAAAAAAAAAAACCACTTAGATTGCAATTAAAGTTTCGTTTTCTGTTTACTTGCCTGTAAGGGGTTAATATGTAATAGATTATAATCATTTTTTTTTAAAAACATACTCCATTAAAGACTGAAAAAATAAGGGGAGAAAAAGTGTACAATGTGTATTAACTTTACACTGCACATTGTGTCACAAAAGTAATTTTAAAAGTTTGGGGTCAGTAAGACTTTTTCTTTAAGAACAAAAAAGTACTTTCAGCATGGACACATTAAATTAACAAAACAATATGATAGAATAGCGACTTGTATAGTGAATGTTATAAAGGATTTTTGGAACTCACTATTAATCAGATAATCTTACAATTAAAATGCATGTTAAAACGATTTCTGTGAATTAATTTAAGAAGCAAATTACATCTAAAAACTATTTTATATTCATGATATAAAACAACTACTAATAGATGCCAATACATTTAATTATTTTAAATAAAATAAAATGAATCGTTTTGGACCATGAGAACTGCAGAACAAATACATTTAAATCTGACCAATTTGCACTAAATCATGCCTACATTTAAAGGATTTTACATACAATTTTGGTTCATATAAAACTCTGTTTAATATTTATTATAAAAACAAAGATATTACATGTTAATCAAACCTACAGTACAGCCCAAGCACAAAAACTAAAACTGAAAACATGAGCTCTGGTTTTGCACCATGAGCACTACAGTGTAATGCTTAAAAACAAAAAGTTTACATAGATAATTATTTTTATTATTATATACACAATAACTAAGAGGGAAAAAATATACTGTTTGAGCACTGGTTTTACCCCATGAGCACTACAGTGGCAAGCTTAAAAATGAATCAATCCAACATGATGAAATAATGCCCAAATTGAAAAGAATTTATATATAAAGTATAAAAAATTCAAATATGAAGACATCGTTGGTCACCATGAGTACTATATTGCCAAGCCTAAAAAAAAAAAAAAAAAGTTTTGGCTTTATTTAAAAAGTTTCTTCAGACCCCTGCGCTTTGTTCCCTTCCGCTGTGCTGCATCTAGCTGTTTTTGAATCCAGCACTGCGTCCTTTGTGAACGGCCCCTAAGAACGGCAAAAAAACGAGAAAATTCCACTAAAGAAAGTTCGTATTTTTTGAGAAGTGCCTCTGGACAAAATCAGAGCCAGAAAAGCGTGTTTCTTCACACGAGGAAAAGGAGTTCTCCAGATATATACATTTGTAAAAGAAGTCATCTCTCTCTCTTTCTTGCAGGAGCCCAGCATATGAGTCATGTTTACAGAGCACCTTGGGTTCAGAAGAAGAAGGGAAAAATGTGGCTTACACTCAATAGTAATAATCATAATAATAAAAAAAAAGGTGCAATGAGAACTCCGCGCAGCCAGAAGCCCATTCATTAGTGCTCCATAGACCCCCGCAGGAGCGATGGGACCATTTTCCTGCATTGCATTCGGATCGAGGAGGCTCAGCAAATTTGTCGTCATGACATAAGGACAACGTCTTTTGTGCTTCGCTTCTGGAAATGGATTTGGAGATGTGCACCGGGGCTCTGAGGCGCAACCCGCTGACAAATAAGCTAATTCTGCATGAGTGCACCGACAGCAGCAGAAGAAATCAAGTGGCTGGATAGAAACGGGGAGGAGGGAGACCAGCACTCCAAACTCCAAACTGTTCAATGGCCCTTTTTTTCCCCCACATTGCCCAGGGCGAGCATATCAGGCCTGACACCTGCAAACTTCACCTCCGCTGTTTAAGAAAACATCTCCAGTCCACCGGGTACATAATGTGAAGCACGCCACACATTTACCAGTCTCTAAGTGCGACACACATTCATCAAATAAGTCCCCGAACTAATAAATGATTGAAGCCATGAATAAATAAAGCATTGGCACTGATGGGATCAAGAGCGAGATGTTGTGTTCAGGTGGACACTACGGTCATGAACAGCATCATCGATCGCTGCCTCGCGTCTTACTGATGTATAATAGAGGGACCGCGAGCGTCTTTCTCTATCGTGTCCTGTCCCTGAAGTCCAGGCCTGGATTAGAAACCAGATTACTCTGTCACGCTAAAGACCAGCTTCTCTGATCACTGGTTTATTACACTAATTGATCACCATCAGTCCGCAGAACCCAGACACACGGCGGCTGTGTCGAGTCACACTGGACTTGGCTGCTGCTCGTGATGGCTTTATTGATGTCGGCCCAAATGGAGATGCTGTGGCAGAATCAGCCTATAGGAGCTGCAAAATCTTTCAAAGTGGATCCTAAACAAACTAATCCCCAAAGAAGCAAATCGGAATGTGAAAATAAAGAACTGAAAGATTGCAAGCGAACTGAACACCTCACAGGTTATATAAATAGGTGATATACAAAATTCATTTTAAATAAATAATTTATAAATTATATCTGCTGGAAAAAATAAATAACTAAATAAAAAATAAAAATAAATAAAAAGGTTATTCAATTTTCAGACTTCACCTTTTCTGTCAAATTTAGATTTTCTGAATTAAAATAATAATAATAATAATAATAATAAATAAATGAATAAATAAATAAAATATATTCTAATTCAACAACTCAACTGGATTGAACTCATTCTAATTAAACTTTGAAAGGTGCTAGCAATAGCCTGTTTGAGGCCAAGTCTGTTTAATTAAAGCAGCTCTGTGCTAATTTAAGGCTTTGGCTATTTATTTCATATCGATCTCTGTCTGCTTTTGCGTTTTGTATATTAACACTCTAATCATAAATCACATGATATAAATAATGCGCTCTGCCGCTTGCAGATGCATTCCTTTGTCTCTACAGAGCACAAAACCAAAGGTCAAATGATTAGCTTTGCATGCATGCATGCCTTTAATGATTTGAATAAACCTTTGTGTCCGTGTGTGCATCCTCAGCAGAAGCAGCAATGAAACAGAGAAAAGAAGGACTAAATTAATGACTGCTCTTCTGTTTGCTAGCCTGCGTGTGCCAGGGAGATGACTCAGCAAAAACGGGCTCTTACCCATGTGAACGCTCCGCACAACCAGCTGCAGTTCATGCACAATACAGCAAGAATGCTCTAATACAATCAATAAAAACAAACAAACCAAAAAGAGTGGCAAATATGGCATCTAGAAGTTGTTGACAAGGAAGCGAAAGCGTGTTACACACTCAATTTTCACCGCCGTGCTGATCAAACGTCTCTGAATGCATCGCTCACTCTATAGCCGACTGTGAAATGCTCATTTAGATTTATCAATACCTGTACGCATGCTCATCAAGGCCTCAGTCAAACAATCCTCCACGCTACTTCAGGTGAGTTTCTAAATGATTAATACACAGCTCTCTAAGGAGCATGTGACTCCACAGACCCTTCTTTTCATGCTCTGACTGCATTGTGAATAATCTGTTCTTCTAAAGTGCGTTCCCAAGGTCTCACTTTGGGAAACTCCAGCCATTTATTTTGATTTGATCTCGAGTTTATGAGTAATTATGAAGTGCCATAGGGCGCATTCTGCCCAGTCAGCAGAACCGAAAGCAAACATTAATTTACCATGCTTAGAGTCAAAGTATTACGAATACAGAGTCAAGTCTACGACTGCAGCGGAGAGGAGGGGAAGGAGCGCAGATCATGCTAAACCAGTGACATTAGCAGAATGCAAATGCACTGCGACCGGCTCCTGAAAAGTTTGCTGCCAAAATGTGGTGGTGAAATTATTTTGAGTGAGCAAAAAAATTAAAAGTTTCTTTTCTCTCTTTGAGCAACTTTCTGGGTGCAGTTCAAGATGAGTAGAAATCCCTCCAGGACACGGAAACAAGAGAAGAGCCTGCCAATGGACAATCCGGTGGGAAACACGCAACAGGGATGCACTGATCCATGGGGAGCCTAAATACAGCCTGTAAGGGATTTAAATAACACCACAGAGGTCTGGAAGGGGGGACTATGCAGTATCAAAACGCAAGCCGTTGTCTAGAGAAGCTACTGTGTGTGTGCAAAAGTCTCTAGGGTACAAACAATAAACAGACCAATAGGTCTAGATGGGGCAATTAAACGGTTTACAATTCGCTTCAAGTGGTCAACCTGATCACAGGAGCCTGAGGGGGTCACAAATGCACATTCTAAAGATTATGGGTTACTTTAAGAGACTGCGAAGGACGTCGCAAGCACCGTGGGGCTGCGGTATTGGCAAAGCTCTACTGTCTTGGCTGACCTCTTCCGAGAAAACGATGCGTTCTGCTGCAATGCTCTGCTTATTGAAATCATCTATGTTAAAATCACAACCATCCAGTGCATTAGCAGTGAAATTAATTGAAATAAGACAATTCAGCACATGCTGCTCAGTGGGCCCTCCTATCTCTGCACTCCATTGCTTTCATTTGCAGCCCTCTCGCTGGAGATAATGATCACATTTAGCCGCAGTGCCCCTAATAAGATGACAACCGTAGCCAGAGCGTGCTCCCACTGATGCTAAAAAGCAGGCCACAAAGTCATCTTTAGACGCAAATTACTTAACGTGCATTAATGAGAGGCTAAAAGTTTTGGGTGATGTATTGCTCTCAAATCAATGATGAAGCGTGTGAGTTTTTTAAAAGCTACAAGGAGCTGGCAATGCATAAGTGTGGAGTGAGAATGTGTCGTTGTGGTTGGTTTCTATTCATTTCAGAGATTTGTTTTGTTTTTTCCATAAAGAGGAAGCGCTGCTAATTTGAAAAATGTAAGAGTGCATAACCTATTTTATAGGTGCAATGAGAACGTATGATTTCCCCTAAATAATAATAATGATAAAACTTTTTAGAATACAAAAAGTCCAAAATTTTTAGTTTCTGCACCAATATTTAATAATCCTAAACATTAAATTATACAGGTCATTTTTTAACTGGTACATTGCTATTAAACATGAACTAAATAATAATAATATTAATAATAATAATAATATAATAAAAGTTCATTAACAATGCTGTTTTTATTTTAAACAATCCTGCAATACACTCTAATTTTGAAACATTTTAATACTTTTTTTATTTTTAATTACTTTTAGATTTTTTTACCAATAAGAACTTGATATTTTTGGTGTTTGCTTGTTTTTCCACAGTAATTATTGGCATTTTTATTACAGAACCAGGAAGCATCTAGAAGAATAATGGATAATTGCAAGACTTTATATTTTAAACCAGCCTGTAATATACCAGGACTCTTATTCTGAAATACCCTCACTTTTTAAAAATTGTTATAGATTTTGCAACTGAAAAACCAATGACTAGACCAGTGATTTCTTTCAGAACTTATCAAATGCAAAAGCTCAATCCAATTTAAAATAAAATGTTGCAAAAATGTTCTTACTTAAATTTTGAAGACAAAATCACCAAAGATGAAGTGACTGTGAGTAACTGTTGCTGTCATGACAGATCTACTTAACAACCAATCACTATTCAAATAATCTGACTGTGGCAAGATATTATTGCCATGTTGGCACCTGTTGGCAACCACTGGACTAGATAAAAAAGGATTTACTAAGAGTGTATTAATAATGTGCATTTAAAAAACGTATGTAACATAGGAATTATAGTTCTAACCATGTCTGAAATACAATAGGGTTTTATTTTGAAAGCTTTCACTTCAAGCATTTGTGCACAACAGCACATCTTTTTTCTCACCTTATGTGCAGTGCTCATAATAATTTAACAAAATCAATGACAAATGATCAATTAATTTTTGTAGATTCTGATAAGATGCTTATGAAATCTGTAACACAATAGGAATATAGACACCATCTATAGACACACAAGGACACGCTTTTTATTCATTTGCATACTCCTAAATTTTTACGGTTCCTACATATCTATTTTTAGTCTCAAATGCAAATGAAATGCTCACATTGTCAAATCCTGATATAATGGGATGGGTTATCCAAGACTACAGATACAAGTCAAAAAAGACCCATTTCCCTCAGGATTCGGGCTGTAGGGCACCGAAGAATGAGTCAAATCTATGCGTAATGTACAATGAGAAATTGCAGAAGAGGCTGATCATTTTTCAGAGGTGTGCGTGTGGGAGGTTAATTGCCTTTAGGAGAGCTGAGGGAGGCTCTGGGCAGCTCCTGGAGATGAGGGTCAGTCAGACACATGCTTGAGGAGAGAGGTCACAGGGCAGGCTGAGAAACTCCTCTTCTGGTTAGTAATTGCTGAAGGGGTCAAGACCAGGTGTGCATACTGTACACACACACATGCAACAATAT
Source organism: Danio jaintianensis (assembly GCA_903798115.1). Lineage (NCBI taxonomy): Eukaryota > Metazoa > Chordata > Actinopteri > Cypriniformes > Danionidae > Danio > Danio jaintianensis. The sequence continues at coordinate 11,845,851 of CAIGQV010017602.1, read as the reverse complement.
ATACACCTCACATGTATTGTACATACAATTGCAAAATAACAAACATCTTACCATCTGCTAGCTTCTGCTGTTACCCGTTTATGTATCTTAGGGTTTGTGGACTTGAACTGAGAAATCAAAATACCTTTTGATATACAAGAGGTCACTGCACCAGGAAAAAAAACGCATTCATTGAGGTTGTGGATAGTACAGAGGCTGTAAACACATGGTCACCTTTTTTTCCTGATTATATATTACGGATTTGTGAAAACAGTTCTATGTACATTTTGCCACATAAAGTGCATCTTGACTAAACAGATTGTATGACTGTATGATTCCTATCTTCAAATCCCTTGCTATATGCAAATTTAACTAGGTTACACTGACTGATGTAGGCTTTATCTTATTAGGCATACAAATATATATATATTATGTATGGGAGGAATAACATTTACATATGTGGTTTCAACAACCATGTGCATTTTGATCTGCACAGTTTCATCTAGAATGTGTCCCAGATCACCTCTTGAAACAGTTTGAGCAATCGGATTTATCTCAAATGCATTTGAGAGGGCATTTACACCTGCCTTTTTTAAGATGACATAGCTATCTGTTCGGAAAAAAATGCATTAAGTGGTGTAAACCAGGTGTAAACAGCAGCTACTACTTAACTGGCTATTTACCTCCACCTACCAATTCATGCTACAGTAGGTAAAAATAAGAGAGTCAAACATAAGTAACCTTCTTATTCCAACATTAGCAAAAAAACTAATCACATTTCTTTATTACTGAAGTTAAAGACTATGCTAGTGAGTAGTTACTTGGTGCTTTGTTAACTCAATTTTACTGCTTTTAAGAAACCAGTGTGGATTTAAAGTAATGAACAGAATTTCCTTCACAAAGCTGCAAGATCAAACCTAAATTACAAGATCAAGATATCCTTCCCTGCAAAATCACATCAGCTGTCCTGCAACATTACAGTAGCTTAACTATAAGCTTCCACTGCAATTTTAATCTGACCTATATATAATAAAAACGAATTGTAGAAATATTTATACAAAATTTCTATCGTCATTGAAAACATGTCCCCTTGTGACAAACAGGCTGAATTATTGAAGAACAAAGAAACAGAAAATGAACTGGACAACATAACTGTACTTGTAGCAAAACATATGCTGTAACAGGTAGTTAACAAAAGCACTACACTAAATGGACATCTTCAACATTGCCACCATTTGCTAATTTACTATTGCAATGAAGTAGCAAGAAACGGCACCTGTTTGACAGCTCTGGCCTCAAAGCTTCTCCACCACATCAATCAAACCCATCTCTTCACCATCACTTAGTAAACACTCCATCCTCCCATATGGTGGAAACATTTGTTTGTTTTCCTTCTGTTTCCCCTCCTTTCTTTTCCCTTTCCCCACTACTCCCCCGAACGCAGTGGGAGTCGTGCCTAATGAGCCACCACCCAGCATCTCCTCCTCTCGGCACCAGCCATGCAACCCTTAATCTGTGACTTAACCTGCCCACTGAGCGGCACTGCTGGCAGGAGAAATTACAGCCCTGCGGTTTACCCAGACTGCACTGTACCCCTCTCACAACATTTAATTAATCCACTGGGGAGCCAGATCTTGCTAAATATAATCCCACCGCCGAACCCCTGCCCTTCTGATGTGCCACCGAAGAGACACGCATCGATGAGAGCACAATTAAATATGTATAAATATTGCTATTAACAAGACCGTTTCTCGGGTAGAAAGAGAGCCAAAGGTGAGGGAGACATGAAAAAAAGGCAAAAAAAAGAGCTTAAAAAGAGGCAAGACAGAACATGGCCTGCTTTTTTTCAAGTCATTCTCCACAGAGTCTCTCCAGAACCACCAAAGGAGCCGGATGGGTTCAGTTGTAAGGTTGGAGGGGGGGCTTTAGTCACACAATGTTCTGTGATTTATCCGTGATGGAAAACTCTGAAGAACAAATAGAGTACTCTTAGGGTGAAGACAAAAAGAGGACATTCTCGCTCAATGGCCATTTCAGAGACCAGGTGTCAGCGCTAAAACACTTCCAGGCTGATCAATGTATCGCCAACCTGGAAACATCCCGGACGAAACCCTGTGTCATTTGACTACCTGCGATAACTCAAACCTGCCTCGCGTTTGGACGCTCCACCTTCCGTCAGCTGAGCTCTGCTGTGGGGTTATACTCATTTCCACTAAAAGCACTTTGGGGCAAATGTTCAATCAGACCCAAGATGATCTTAGCTGGAGAGGCAACAGGAAACAACGAATAAATAAAGGGCCTGCAGTAAAACCGAGAGCAGTGGAAGTGGACCCTGAAAGGATCAATCCTGGTAATTGCTGTGGTAGAAAATGAATCAGGCAGGAGGGGGAGCGAAAGAGTGAGAGGGAGAGAGATGTGGCCATATAAACACGGAGTGGTAAACAAGTGCAAGAGGAGCTGTGGGAGCATGCTAAGGCACCGGTTACACACAAACAGACATGACCTGCAGCCTGAAAACATGCCGTCCGAAAAAAAAAAAATCAAACAGCAGGTGGCCTGCAAACCTGCTGCATTACAAGTAACTTTACACCTCGCTTATTCAGATAGAATTCCTATACGGATATAGTAAGTCAAAACGCAGAATTTCTGCGCTTTTACTGATGTCATACAGCAATTTGAAAAGTGCTGAAGAGGAAAGAAATGTGCATTTTAGGACGTAGGATTATGAGGCAATCTCTCGGCTCGGGTGTCAGGTCTCATTTGGAGCGGAAGTAGATGGTTGCTCTTGCTGCAGCACTTAGCATCACCTCCAAAAGCCCTGAGGCTACGGCAGACAGTCTTTTTCTATAAGTGCAGTGTAAGAATGTATTTAGCTGTAGACAGGTAGGCGGGGGGTAAAGGGGTGGGAGGGTGAGAGATGCGCGCGAGCTTGGGTTTCCAGCTCAGCAATACTCAGATAGAGGATAATCGTGTCATGTGAGTATAATGAAATGGTCACTGAGATCATGATGATGATGATGGGAGTTCTCAGATTTTGCTGATGACTGGAATGGCCTATTCACATCATGTTACATGTGAACAGCAATTTATTTTATAATTAATACAAGAATAATTATAGGAATTGTGGATAAACAGTCCATTTGACACTGTACATTTTTTTTTTACAATGGATACATTTTTATTAAAAACAAATACTAAAGTTCACTTTTGCCAACCATTTACACTGTAAAAAATGCTGGGTTCCACACAATCGATTAGTGTTGGGACAGCATGAAGGAATTAATTTAACTTTTTACAAATTTAAGTTGATTGAACATAGAACAATTAAGTTGTCCCAAAAAAACCTCAAGAGTTTTGTTATTTCAGCTCATTTGAAATAAGTCATTTGAACAAACAGCAAACGTCATTTTTTGAGTGTACCTGGCCATTAAGGAATAGTTCATTTCCACATAACCATATGTGCAACTTTATGCTGTTGCAAAACAACAATAATTTTAATAACTATATGAGTTTCATAGAATATAAATCTATATCTGTAAAAATATATTATTTTACTGTATGTTACACAGAAGTTGCCATACAGTTTACAAGATAAGTTCTATTTTTTATGATTATTTTGGTTGCACTGTCATATTAAATAAATAATATTATATATCATATATTATATATTATATAATATATCTTAGGTAAGAAAAATGTTAGGAAACTCAGAGAAATAGCTCAAGCTTCAAGGTCAACAAAGCACATAAATAAACATTTGAATATTTTTCAACTTCAAACTATAAACTTCTGAGTTGACCATATTTTAAATTTTTTTTATTTAAAGTATTTATTTTTTATGTATGAGACCATACCCTTCCTACAGTCAAAAACTCTTTTTAAGCCGAAAATACACTATGGTTTAATATTTTGTGTATGTGTGTAAAAAGCCATGCTTTCCAAAGTGCAGAGGGAATATATATATATATATATATATATATATATATTCCAGGTATCTTACTGCATGTTTATCAAGTTAAATTGTATCAAGCTGTGCCTTGAAACGTTTTTTTTTTTTACACTGCTAATTATTCTACTACTATTTACTGTCACTGATTAACGTTCTGGTGGAAAAATTAAGTTTAATGACTTTCAACACATTGTGTTTTGGTAACAATGCCCTTCAGCTCTGACGGCTTTTACTGTTTAAATAAAATACATTATCACAAAACAGATTCTAGGGTTCAATGTAAACTTTTCAATAAAGGAATCTGTCTGGTACATTTTAATTTTAATGCACTTTTGTAATGGTGACAAGGTCATCTACCTTTACCATCTTCACACTTACCATAGAAATCACCTCAAGCCAAACATCTTAAGAAGAAGCATTTGCCAAAGATGGACAGTGCCTTTTCAAACAACAGAAAAGACTCAAAATATCAGTATGCCACCCACTAAAAGCATGAGTGTCGTTAAATCAATAATTCATTTACTTTAATGAGATAAGTACTTCAGAAACTAATTGCATGCTGCCCCATTTAGTCAAGCCATTCAAGGGCCTTAATGCAAAATACATCTGCCTTACGTGGCTGCAGGACACACCGGGTTTAGATAGTTGCATCTTTGTCCAGCGTTGTGATGGCATGGCACATTCTCAGATCAACACTGCATAAGATAAATCTAACACATCCCTGGTCACTACTTTCACTACTACATATACATGATTCAATGGTGCCTTCAATAGAAAACCTTTGAATTTTGAGTACATGTGTTGATATGTAATATCTATGCAAATTTGAAGGTAGCCACCACAGAGTTTTATTAGAGAAGCAGTCTTGATGTTCGAAAAAAGGGATCTATGTGCTATATTGGTGCTCATATTTACAGAAATTTATTTCACACACGACCTCCTGTAACATGGGGTCACTGCATAATTTTACAGATTAAAGTTTGAGGTGTTCTGGATTATAATGTGAAAATAAATACAGTGGTGAAAAGAATTAGAGAACAACCTACAATTTCCTACGGTCACAAGACCTTTACAAGGTCATTGCTTAGTACTATTTGAATTTATCCTGACAAGACTAAAACATATTTTACAGTTACATAAGTTACATAAAGTATTCTGAAGCACAGTTGTCTAAATGAAGGCCAAATGGATGATTTCTTCAGCCATAGTAAGAGAAGCTGGTCTTTCCAAATCTTTACAATGTCACTAACTCATTCAAGTCCCTCCAAAAGACTAATCATCCACAAATGCACAAGTGAATCGCATTTTAATCTCATTGGTCAATTGGTTCAACGATGCAACTGGAATTGACAACCAGGTCAGGGTTGAACAGGGCAAAGATCTGTCTTGGCATACCGTGTCTTAAAGTTTAAGAGAAATTGGACTGAAAGCCCACTCTACAGTGACCAAAACAATGAATCAAAAGGCTAGACTAAACTTTACTGAGCTTAGTTCTTTTGGGTTCTATGGAAAACATTGTATTTGTTGTCAAACTGGGAAAAGATTAATCACAAGTATGAGGTGAGGAAGGAAGTGGGTTGGGGTTTGGGGTTATTCTGCAGCAGGAGCTGGGCCTTTTATATAGCTATATATGGGAATGCAAATGTTTATTAGACGATCATTCAGCAAAATGTGATTCTTTTCCTGCATTCATTGTCTTGCAATTTTCATGCAACACAGCAAAACGGGTAAAGCAGTTCCTTGCAGCTGAAAACTCTGAAATGACAAAATGGCAGCCCAGAGTCCTGATCTAAACACGATTGAAAAAAAACTTGATGACAAAGTTAAGAAACCCACTATAGCCAGGCAATAGTTCAGGAGACTTGAAGAAGTGATGAAAAAGATCACAGCAGAGACTAGCAATGTCCTGTGACCACAGATTTATCACATTATTACCTAGCGGAAGAAAGTTTATAAATAAATAATCCTCTAATTTTGATCTCCACTGAGTGCATACATTCATACATATATATTCTTATAGATATTAAGCAAGATAGTATTCAGTTTAAAGTGCAATTTAAGAGCTTAAATAGGTTAATTAGTCGATATCGGATAACAGTGGTTTGTCCGGAATAAAAATAAAATAAAAAAACTTAAGGGGGCTAATAATATTGAGCTTAAAATGTGTTTAAAAAATGTGAAAATGTCCTTGCAACTTTAAACATCACTTGGGAAATATTTGAAAAATATTACAAATTTCACAGAAGCGCTAATAATTTTGCCTTCAATTGCATATTCTATATACAGCTTGAGACAAAAAAACAAAAAACTTTTAAACTTGAACTTTTAAACAGGCATATTTATTTGTTACTTTAATAAGAAGATTCCTGTAACAGTGTTTAATTGCATTTCAAGTAAATTACCAATGATCGACCCCACAATCTTTCTCGTTACACCTGGTTGAGTTCTCGGATAGTTAGACATCAAATTAAACTGTCCAATCACATCCAACTAGCTTTTAGCTGAATGTACAAGTGATCTTCTTTTGGCTGGAAGAATGGAGCAATATTTAATGCAAGGATTATTGCCTAGCAATAATGAATGAATGTGATGCACATTGATTTAAAGTGCCACCAGTATGCCGTGCACTGTACAAAACAGCCAATTAAGTTATCAAGCAGACCTGCAATTATTTATCAGTGTTGAATCAGTCTAGCGTTTGTGTATTTAAAAAGCGTACATGTCAAATCAGAGCACTGATTATCTGTTTAATTCTGTGCTGATCTTATAGTTGATCTAATATGATTGTCTAATTGTTTAATGGAAAGCAGAACTAGTCGCGGGTGCTGTGAAAGGCTTTTTGTTTACTTAAACCTTTCTGGAGCTTAAATTGCACATGTACATTAGCACAGTGTAATGCAGTTAAGCGGTTTTCGGATTATATTTTACATTTTGGAATTCAGAACAAGCAACTTACAGAAGTAACATCCTCCCAGAAACATTTATAACAACTTAAAGAGGACCTGTTATGCAAAAATCCCTTTTATAAGGGGTTTAAACACAGTTGTGAGGCAACAGTCTGTGAATATAACCAGCTTCTAATGGTAAAAATTGATTAATTTTATTTTTTATAAATCACACTTGATAAAGTCTTTGGTTGACATTCTCCATTCGTACATGTCATCAAAGGGAAAAAGCCCCACCCATTAGTGATGATATCTCCCTCATTAGCATAGGACGTCAGTCTTGTGCTTGAATCTGCCACTATGCTGACACATAGGCATTTGTAGCTCTGCCCCTTTTAAAAAGAGTGCTTGGACCACAATCTCATTTGAATTTAAAGTGACAGTCACCAAAGTGGCACAATTAGGATCAAAGCCTAAAAGAGGCACTTTCAAAGAGTTCTAAAACATTATTTGTGGTGTATTTTGAGCTGAAACTTCACATACTCATTCTCGGCACATCAGAGACTTATTTTACATCTTGTAAAAAGGTGCATAATAAGTCCACTTTAATACTGGATTAACTTTAAGTGAAGCTTTGTTACAGTAGATCAGTTTTGTCAGTTGCCACCAGGAAAAAAGCCAACATTTATAACACCTGTCATTCTGAGGCTATCACCTAACAAAGAGTTATTATGTTTTGCTGTAATGCTAAATGCAATGCTTTTATCCTGCTAAGCGTTACAGCTAATTATATTAGTGTGTGCTACATAGTTAATAAATGAATATGTTAGACTGGGGTTAGTTGTCACACAGGACACATTATTAGACTATTACAAATGTACAGCATTGACACTGAACATTCATTTGTAAATATAAACATTTAAATATATATATATATATTGAAAAAAAGTACAAAAATGTTTTAGAATATTAAACGCCCCTTTATAACTTTTTTTCAGAATATTTGAATGAGTCCTGTTGATGTTTTATCTCTTATTTAAATTATTTATTAATTATTCAAACAAGAATCCCATGCTGCTTAATAAAAGACTCTATTTAAGGGACATAAAGCAGCCCAAAAATCAAATTAATAGTATTTTTATTTTCTTTCTTGCCTCCCTTTTTTATTAATCATTCATTCATTCATTCATTCATTCATTCATTCATTTTCTTTTCGGATGCCCTTCCAGCTGCAACCCATCACTGGGAAACATCCATACACACCCATTCACACATATACACTATGGACAATTTAGCTTACCCAATTCCCCTATACCGCATGTCTTTGGACTGTGGGGGAAACCGGAGTACCCGGAGGAAACCCACGCAAGCACCGGGAGAACATGCAAACTCCATACAGAAACGCCAACCGACTCAGCCCGGCTCGAACCAGCGACCTTCTTGCTGTGAGGCGATTGTGCTACCCACTGCGCCACCGTGCTGCCTTTCTTAATCATTTGAAATATAATAATGTCCACTATGATCACTTATTTTATTTTTGTATATATATTTTAATAACTACATGTCAGAAAAAAAATCATTTATTCAAACAAGAATCTATTCAATTTTAACATATATAAATGTATGTTTAGTGATGGACCATTATAAAACATTATTTTGCCTGCATTTTGATATATTTTCACAAAGATTATTTGAAACATTAAAATACACATCTGTATTTAATATGTTTTAATATAACTTTTTTTTGTAATTTGATGCAGACAACAAATCGGAACATCATGTCTTTTATTATCTATTATAGTATATATTATGAATTACTTCTGTTCATTATACCAAATAAAACTTCTAAGATGATAGCAGACGTTATATATGCATTACCACAGCAGGACAACACTAGCAAGCAACCCAAAAAGTTACATTACATCAATAAATTTTGTATAAAATTAAAATAAAAAGTCTAGAACTTTTTTCCTGGTGCCATATGTATTTGTGGTGGCTCATGTATTCCTGAGGGTCACCGTGGGGATTCCTGTACTTGATCTCATACCTGTTGAGCTAACACATTTTTTGAACAGGAAAGGATTTCATTACATTAGCATGCTGTGCTCTGACTAAATTTGTAAGTTTAATCAGCTTCAATTAAATTACAAGCCAAACATAGAAAGTGAGGAGCGCAGCAAACGTGTCTGTTGCCGTCTGCTTCCATCAGTGAAATCAAGGATGTTTTTAAGCAGGTCTTTTTTTTTTTTAACCTGAACACATGTATTATACTGCACGGGCATGAATAATACATGGACGTACACTCGCGCATTCACATACCCATGAGCATTGGAAAACCCTATGCGGATTTATCATCGTTTGCATGTATAGGAGAGATGCATAAAGAAGCTGCATACTGCTCTGATCAAGCCGTGTATCGATTTCCTGCAAACAAAACATATTGTGAAGCAATGAATATGTAACAATAACAAACGTATGCATGCAGGTGTAATCAAAGAAACGTATTTCTTATCTGATTGTATCTGACTGTAGAAAACCTTGAATTTTAAGGCAAACAAAGCCTTATTTTTCTATATTTCGCCAGGAAGCAGAGCGTGCTGTAAACGTCTGTTGTCGGCCAGAAATCTCCACCAACATACGATGCAAACGAATAACTCCAGACATCCCCTGGGAGATGTTATTTTGGTATTACATGCCAGGGAGACAGTTGTAATAAAATGAAAGCATGTAATGAATGGCTTCTTAATACCATGCTTTGCTTAAAGAACTGAACTGTAATTTACTCATGTGTATGCATATTGAAAAACGAAGTAATTCCAGTTAAACATACATTGCTGCTCAAACATCTTTTTTTTCACTTTTATTATAAAAAAAAAAGATGCAGATGTGAAGGAATGGCGGAAGAAAGTAGTTTCTCTTACAAAAGGGATTTGAGACTCTCCGTGTTTAATTTTCTTTTTTATACACGATTATGCTGTCGAACTGTTGTATAAACGCAATATCACACTCATAGCAGTGCGATGTGGCTTTATATCGTCACTGGTGGGACACTAAGGCAATCGGCGTGCGGCCTTGTGCCAACGTACGCCTCCCACCAGCACCGATATACAGCCACATTGCACTGCTACTTATGTGATATTGCTCATATATATGAGGGCTATCATATATATGAGCAATATCACATAAGTAGCAGTGCAATGTGGCTGT
>CAIGQV010017602.1:11751608-11798112 GCA_903798115.1 Danio jaintianensis | reverse complement strand
GAGAGAGAGAGAGAGAGAGAGAGAGAGAGAGAGAGAGAGAGAGAGAGAGAGAGAGAGAGAGAGAGAGAGAGAGCAAGGAAGAGAAGATGTGAGAGAGAGAGAGAGAGAGAGAGAGAGAGGCTGGTGGAGGCAGAATTAAAGAGGCTTTTTGTCGCGTTTAATATCAATTCATTCCATGGACTGCTGACACAGGCAGTCCAGAGAGCCCAGGATTTATGGCTCCCTCTAATGGGCATGCTCAGAATCAAAGGCCTGTCGTCAGCACTACTTAAACCACTCCTCTCTCACTCCCTCGCTCCGGCCTTCTCCTCTCCACTCCACTTTTAAAGACACAAACGCTCATTTACAGCTCTACGGCGGCAGTTCACAACTAGTTTGCTTCAGGACTCACATTTTAAATTGCACATCACGAGGCAGCCTAACTTCAATTTAAAAGACGGAACTGATTCCTATTTTGAACTGTGCACTTTAAGAACAACAGCATGCCACGCAATCTTTCCACTCTGGCATCTGTATAATTTGCTGAATTTCAGTTTGATATCAACAACAGCAAATTAGAATGTTGAAAAAGTTCATTAGCCAATACAGGTATTCAGTATTTACTGTCAGTTGCACGTTTCTTTTTTTTTTTTTTGCAAGCAGTATTGTTTTATTTCCGCAGTTGGGAACCTTTTTTTTAAAGCACACACATGCTGTACACACACCAGGCATATGTGACACTGTCATTTATTTTAGGCAGCTTTGCGATGCTAGGAGAAAAAGAAGATCAAGAAGGGCACGTCTAAAGTTTATTTTTTTCTCTGGTTCAGTTCTTGAGTTCATTTATGTTAGGTAAATCTAGCAAGACATATTCATCAACTGCGCATACATATATGGAATTAAAACTTTAAAAATGAAGAAGTTTCTAATCAGAAATGATTGTCTATTAATCATTTTGTATATCAGAAAATTTGCATTCAGACACTTTGTATTTTAAGTGGAATCAAGAAAGGAACTCTCGACTAGTTTCAGAAAAGACTAGTCACAGAACCGTCAAGACTTTTAGAACTGTTGAAGTCTGGGGAAAAAAAAAGTCACACCTGCGCAATGCACACGACTTTATTCTCCGTACAAGAGGTGTCTTGAAGCTGTCATTACACCCCCAAAAAAGGCTTTTATACAAAGTAATGAATACATTTCAGTAGTTCAGTACTCTCTCCTTGTCTCATTCCATTGTTATTACACATAACATTTTGTTTTGGTTTTGTTTTGTTTTATTTGTATGATTGCATTGCTTGGGATTTACCGAAATCTGGGTCAATTTCATATTAACAGCTACTTAATATATTTACCATGAAAAACCATGAAGTGTTCAATGGTTTATTTATTTTACCTGCACAATGTATGTATATATATAAACATACATTTCATAAGAGAAATCAGAAATCATTTAGGATTCTGACAAAAAAAAAGTACTGGATTGTCATAAGACACACTTTGTCTTCACATTTTTATACTCAAATTTGAGTCGGCACATTCATTTCTAGGAAATCAGTTATATATAAGTTTATCCTGTTGGATTAACCATTGCAGGACAACATAATTGGTAATTATCAAAAACTGTAAATAAATAAATAACACCTGATGAGGAGTTATATAAAGTTTTAATATTAAAAAATCTATATTTAATACATGTACCAATACTGTTCATTTAAAGCAGCTGTGGTGACCAAATAAAGTTGACTTTGTTTTAGTAAATGTGTTATAACAATTTATGTATGTGTGTGTGTGAGATTTGGTAAATCTGGACACATGTATGAAACTTCCATGCATATAACAACAACTGAGACTTAATCTCTGTTGGATTCTGGTTTCTAGTAATGTAACTGATCCAAAGAGGAAACACCCCAGACAGATGGAAAACAACAATGACATTGAGACATACAGCGGATAAGAATGATATAGTAGGAGTGAGACAAAATGCCTGCAAATGTAAATTGTGCAAAAAATATGAAATCCACCCCATGAATTTAACAGTCAGACCCAATATCAATCCAACCCTTCTTTACAGCACCATTCATCTGTCGAACCACATTACATAAACCTATTCTGTGAAGAACTTTTTGCCCTATGAGCTTGCAGTAATATTAGTCAATTATGTCATGATTTTTGGTTTTAATAAAATAAAAAAATGACAGCTTATACACACACATGCACGCACAAACACGCACACACACACACACACACGCACACAGACACCCTTACTTAAACAAAACATTTAGATCCGCATCTAGTTTCTGACCTACACAAATACACTCACCTGCCCAGCTGGGGGTCTCCATGTACAGCTGTGGCTGAGCTTGTTGGGGTCTCACTGCAACCACAGAAGTGTCTGATTCCTGCAGGAGAGAGACAGAAAACATAAGCCACAGAATTACACACAAACAAGCAACATTTAATTCCTAAAAAAAAAAGTTGTATTTAAATTTCCTTTGAGTCAAAATGAAGCCCGTCTACCATAACAAAGAGGGTGAGCTCCCAATTTACATTACTGATTGCTCTGAAACTCCTTGTTTTTTGTAAGCACGTTTATGTTTTTTTAATGTTTTTGGACCTTTTTTTGCTTCATATGCCCTTGTTATGGTAATGTATGAGAGGATTGAGGAACATTCAGGAGACCTGCAGGGTTCAGATAAGCTCAGAACTCCACCAGAACCTCCAAATCCTCCATGTACTGTGACTGTGCTTCAAGCTATGCTGCTGCTGAAGTGGATCTGCTGCAATGTTTGGAACACACACACACACAGACACAGACACAGACACACACACGCACACACACCAACTACTGTGTTTCCACAAAGCGAATAAATAAATAAACAAAAAAATTATTTTAACTATTTTTAGATTACTTTACTTAGTTAACTTAAATTTAGGCTGCTTTAACATCTGTGGTTCGGTTCATTTGGTCCGAACCAAGGGCAACAAATGATACATTGTAGCATTTTTCTGCCGTTTTTGGGTCCTTTTCACACCACACTGATTGCTTTGTTCCGAACCAGTTGAAAAGAACCAAAATGCAGTCATGTGAGAAAATCCACATCACTCATTGGCCAGATGTTATTGAACGTATTTCCTAAACTGCTTTTCGATTGGTCAGAATTAACGTGCGGGAAAATGCCAATGGAACTCCCACAAGTAAACAAACCGGCAGACACAAAATGTCGCTTTTTACTATGGAGGGACGACTGCGCTGGCTGATTGTATCCCTGGTCATAGTATACTATATAGGTTGTATACATCACTTTAGACAAACTATACATTGAGAATGAAGTGCGGATGCGGCTGGAAAACAATGTTTTAAGCATTGCAAACGGCGAAGGCGCATCGCAAGTCACTTTAGGAGGAGGCGTGAATAAATTTTGCTAAACTGCGACATCCGGAAATATTTCCAACGATCCTTCAGGTAATGTTTTTCCCTCTCTCTGTTTAAAATTGTTGGTAAAGCGCTGTCAACAAATATTTTTCCTCCACATCCCATAATGCACAACGCATCGGACTACGGCAGCTGGATTAGTCCAAAAAGGCGCAGTACTTTTTGCGGTTGGGTCTGTTCTAGATCATGTTCTCACCACAAACGAACCGATCCTGGGTTCGTTTGAAGCCGAGACCACCTCTTCAAGAAGGTCTCGACACACTTTTTTGGTCCGCTTTTGATGCGCACTCGAGTACGATTGCTACATTCACACCCGCCCAAACGAACCGCACCAAGAGGGAAAACGAACTCTAGTGCGATTCAACCGAACTAAATAAGGCAGGTGTGAAAACACCCTTAATTTACTTAATTAAAAAACGTAGTCTATATTTGTGCACTATTCCTTTGATAATTAACTAAGATAAGTTAAGATAAGCTGATTTGAATGAGTACCATTTTGTACAGTCAAAAAAAAGAAAAGAAAAAAAGAACAGGGGCTTTTTTAAAACAGAATTTTCTATGGCTACCCCGGCCATCGTTTTTCTTTTAAATAAATGGAAATAAATAATAAATAGATGGTGTTTTCCTCATTTATTTATTGTTTAAGTTGTTATTACGGTGGTTTGAGTTTCTTTTGATTGTGCACTTGAATGAATGAATGAATAGCCAACAGATCAGATGTGGTAATATAAAGTTAAGATAATAATATTATAATGTAATTAGTAATATTACTATAATATTGTTAGAAGTGTTAAACTGTAAATGGGGTTGTTATAGTGTGAAATAAAGCATGTCGGTATCCTGCAATTGACCATATATACGTGTTAAAGGGTACCTATTATGAAAATCTAATTTTGGAAGCTGTTTGGACAGAACTGTGTGTAGGTATAGTGTGTCCACAGTCATACTGGAGTGATATAAACACAATAAGTCTCATTTATAAATTTTCTGATGTTAAAATAGGATCCAAATCCCTTCAATTCTGAGGCCCACTGCAACGTGACGTAGGAGTGCGGTTTCCCCCACCCACTGAATTGATTGACAGGCGGGTATTAACATGTCTCCATAGTAACACATATAAACATATCCACAAGACAGGACTTGTGTAAAGCAACTGGATTAAAAGATCTGTTCAGATCTCTATGATCATCTGCACCTCAAGAATGAGATTTACGAGTTTAAAACATTTTTTAAACAGTGCATGTTTGTAATAAAGAAAAGACAGTAAAATCGCTATGTAATTCATCACCACAGCCGCATGTCAGTACAATTATAAGAAGACACATCAATCACGGTGGATGTTAAATCAGGTTTATTTTGTACATTAACATAACGGATATCCATACAGCAGTGGATATTAACGTGTATCCTGTCACATTTGCCATGCATGTGTGTGTGCGTGTTCGCATGAACTTTGTAACGACATTGTGTGTGTCTCATCGTTCCAGAAAGGCTTTAATTAACTCCACAACAAATAACCATAAGTTCTTACGGTAGTATTTCTCATTCTTATCTGTCACTGTGCTATTTATCTGACATGAGACGCAGCAGGAAATGGAGACACGCTTCAGAGCAATAGAGAGCGATCTCTATGGCTCTGACACGCACATGGAAAAGGTGGGCGGGGAGAACCAGCTCATTTGCATTAAAGGCACAGTCAACACAAACAGCTACAGTGTGCTCAGAGTTGAAAATCCCCATGTTCAGAAAGGTATAATAAATAATCTGATGGGTATTTTGAGCTGAAACTTTAGACACATTCTGGAGACACAAAATACTTATCTTAAATCTTGAAAAAGGGGTCAAATAGGTGCCCTTTAAGCACAAACATCGACATACTAAACACAACAATGGTACAATTTGTTTAAACAATACCACTTTGAAAATAACAGGACACATTTTAACACTTACTGTAAAACAAAGGCAACAAAAAATATGACCAATACAGTCATTAAAAAAGTAAAAAGCAACTGCAGAATTTATTCAGGCAAACCTACAAGTATTTTTCATGGCTGAAAATAAATACAGAATACTCAAAAGATTTTTCTAACTGAGACTTCTGTTAAACTTGGTTTATTTAGAGAAACAATTAAATCTTTAAGATTTCAAATAATATTGTCAAATGATATAACTCCCATATTCAATGTAAAAGCACAAGTTATCTATTTAAAGTGGAATTAAGTTAAATCAACTTAATATATTTGCCTTAAAAGTTTAAGTCCATCTGTCTGCATACAGTTTTTTTCCAAAACAGTGAACATTTAACAGTGTAAAAACGGAAGCTGCAACAACACAAGCAATACATTAACCACACACCCCTGTTAACCCTTTGCAACTAGAAACAGCTCTGTCTGATAGTTAGATAAGAACGATAATCATTCTGTTGGTCTGACCTGGCGAGAAAAAAGGCCTGATGTCACTGTTAATTTAAAACAGACTGAACTATAGGCAGGTTTGGCTGTGTGTACGTGACTCTTATTTAGTGAAACATTCTGGTGAGTAAGAAATCACTTTACCCCGAGGACTGAGAGGGAGGAGGAAGAAGAAGAAGAAACAACAGAAAGATGATAATGCTGCAACTTTTCTTTGGACACAGAAAAATACACAACCCAACAAACACGGGGCCCCAGAGAGTGAATGCAGCACTCGGGACAAAAGACCCTGTTAGAGCATTACCGTAATTACACGGCCGTAATGGCTTCTATTGCAGGCTATTCAGATTAAATATGCATAGTGCCCTGTCCATTTCCACGGGGCTTGATAAAAGTGTTGTTCCTATGTGTCATTTAATTGTAAGCATTAATCTGAAATATAGAGCTAATGTGTTTATTGAAAAGCAGCACTCCGCCACGCTGAAGCTAAATGTCTTTGCTTTCTGCAGATCATTCTTTCTTTATCAACTCACTCACATCCCTGTTTTATTCTTGTTACCTCTGTTTGACTCTTTTCTCATTACGCTTTAATCTTTTTTTCTTAAAGGTATGGGTCATTGCAGCATGAAATTCTGTCATCATTTATATCACCCATATATATGTTATGTTTTTTTTTTAAGGATAGAGGATGATATATTCTGGTTGCTCTTCTGCAGTTAAACTATAAAGCTTTCAAGATGGAAAAAAGTAAGCAAAACATTGTAAAAAAGTTTAAAAGTAAAATTTTATTTTGTGAAATTGTTAAATGTAAAAAAAATTGTTGAAACCATAGGGGAGAGAAACACATCTATGTTTTTAACTTTTTTGAACAACTTGAGTTATACTTGACAAATGGTTTGTAAAACAATAATTTAGTTTATAAAACCAAATGATTATATAAAATATTTACTTGCTTTTCACTGCAAAAAATTTTGTTTTTTTACTTAGAGTTTTTGTCTAATTTCTAGTCCAATTATCTAAAAAAAATCTTAAATAAAAAATCATATTCTAGACAAGTAAAAATATATATATTTTTGCTTAGAATTAAGTGATTCTTTTCATAAAACAAACAAAATAATCTTGCAATGGAATAAATAAAGTAATCTTGTCTTCGGCTTCAAGTAAGATTAATTCACTTACCACACTGACAGATTATTTAGCTTGTTTTAAGGAAAAACTCACTTAATTTTGAATTATTATTTCTGAAAACAACTTGTTTTTTTTTACTAGGAAATGCCTCTTGATTTAATATATATATATATATGTATATATGTGTGTGTGCGTGTGTGTGAACTAGAAATGAGGCAAAACACAAACACAAAAGGAGAAATTTTGAAAAATGTTGGAAACATGTAACCATTGACTTCCATAATATTGATTTTTCTTACAATGGAAGTCAATGGTTACAGGTTTTTCAGCTTTCTTCAAAATATTTTCTTTTGTGTTCAATAAAAAAAAGAAACTCATAAAGGTTTGGAAACACTTGAAGGTAAGTAAATGACAAGTAAATTATTATAAATTTTTTTTGGTGCTCTATCCATTTAAAAGCCATAGTCTAATTTATTATAATCGAATGAAAATGTGAAAACAGTGGAATAAGTCATTCAGGTTTGGAATGATGTAAGATTAAATAAATGATGACAGACTATTTTTATTCATTTTTTTAAAATAAACTATTCCCTAAAAACAACATCTAACCTTCTTTTTCCCATTCTCTCTCAGTGTCCGTCTATCAGAGACAGGCTGTAGTTCTCAGCGGGGAAGTGTCTAATTTCATTCCGAGTATTCCCCTCTGTGGTCAAGAGTAGAACTGAAACCCGGAGACGAAGGAAGCCTTCTGGGAAATCCAGTTCACTACCGACTCGGTGAGAATTCATTTCTGAGGAATTTCGCTTCGCTTGCCTGAAAACAGGCTCACAGGGTGGCAATGAAAAACAGAGGTCTCTGCATGTCAACAAAACCCTGAGCGTATTTGTGTCC
The DNA here is from genome assembly GCA_903798115.1 of Danio jaintianensis. Lineage (NCBI taxonomy): Eukaryota > Metazoa > Chordata > Actinopteri > Cypriniformes > Danionidae > Danio > Danio jaintianensis. The sequence goes on along the minus strand of CAIGQV010017602.1, from coordinate 11,790,270 downwards.
ATCCACCGAACCCAATGTGTATAAGCACAAATGCTCCATTGCAAAACCTAGTAAGCTGACTGTGGAGGATGCATTTTAAGGTGAAGGCTTCAAAAATAAAGGTATTATTATGATATGTCCTCTCAATGTCAATATCTTCCAGAAAAGACAATCTCAGAATTATATACAGACAACAACAACAACAAAAGAGCTGTCATTGTTAAATAAATAGGACACTACTATCCTCACTAAAAATAACACCAAGTCCCCTTCTTACTAATTAAAACAATTTACTACCTGTATCCGAAAATTCCACACCAGTGTATACAGTATAATGGTCAAAAAACAGTATGCGAGTTGTATAATAGTTGTAAAAGTTAATTAAAATAGCCTCCTTCAGTGATCCAAATGAACTAATTACAATAACTCAGAAAATAGATTGAGTAATTCATTATATTATGTTGTGGTACAGACTGTTTATTGGAAGGATTATACAGTAAATGCACATTTTCCTTATGAAAATACATAAGATTTCTAAACAACATAATACATGTATTGTTGCACTTTATGCGGCTACCAGTATGAATGAAACAGGCATAATTAATGTGTAGAGTAGACTCACCTAAGAAATTACTGTAATAAATTGCATAATACTGCATTAAACCACATGTTAACAGGCTAATAAGACAAAGGGATTTTGGATGTATTGTCAATATTGGCCATCAATTTACATGAGTAGGTTACTGCCTCCTGTGAATGGATGACATACAGTATTTGTTTCTGACCCATTTTTTGAACTAGAAAAAAAAAATCTGTAATGTGATAATAACATTGCAATAATATTCAACAAGTTAAAAAATCTTAATTTAGGTAATGTGTTAAGAATGTTAATTATTGTAATGCATTTAGTGTTTATGGTTGAAACTAGATGAAGAGAATTACATTTTTATTTTTTGCATTTAATCAGTTATTGTTCATTTTAAAAAAGATAGAAGAACAATTGGCATCTCCAGATATATATATATTACTACTAAAATCAAAAAAAAAAAAAAAAGTATAATATTTTAACCCCATAACCTAAATTATAGAGTAATTTTAACTCATTTTTAATTAAAATTAAGTCATTTTTATTTTTTTATTTGCAAATTGAGTGTCTTGATAATGTCAGCTCACACATCATTAGTGAAAAAAATAAATATTACACATCCCTACAAACTACTATGCATTTCCTTGAAAGTACTTGAAACTGTCAAAGACACCACATTAAAATTAATGATAAAAGCAAACAAAAACAATGGATTAAAATGCTGTTCTACATAATAGAAGAGCGCAGAAATCAGAAGACAGCAGGAGAAGAAAGAAGCATGTCAATAGTAAACAAGCATATATTTCATTCGATACGAAAAAGCATTAAAATTGATTACTATTACTCAATATTTTTGTGCTCTATATATTTTTCATGCTTATTAGTCTACTGTGTCATTAGCTTTGCAATTGCAACTGATTGAGTGAGCAAAGTGTCCCAAATCATTATTTTATGAAGTTTCAATTACACCTATTATTCTACTTTTAAGGGCAGCTGTGTAGGAAGTAGGAAGCAAGGCAGTGGGGTTGCCAAGTGTATGGTTTTACACTTTTAACTTTTGTAACTTTTACACAATGTTGACTGTTTTTGAACACCATAGGATCACACAAGATGAAATTATTGTCATTTAAGCCAAGGAAGGTTCCTTGGAATACAGAATGCATGTTTTTATTTAATAATTTGTTTATTGTAGGCAGACTTGGCAACCTCACAGACAGCCTACTATGTTTTTCGCTTCAAATTTGTCAAATTTCACACACAAAAAGTACATTGTGTTTGAGTGTGAATGTAAAAGTAATTAAAACTATGGATGAATGATGACAAATGTAGCTCATTTACAAGTGTTCATCACTAACGCATTAGTGTTTGTTGATATGGAACTGCATCAGTGTGTCCACCGCGGCCTGACATTCAACCTTTTGAGCAGGTATAAATGGATCTAACAGGATCTCACGCAATAGCACAGACAACACACACACACACATGAACAAGGCATGTGTATCGATTTAATCCGAACAGAGCTCATATCTCAGCTGCCTGTCTTTCTCTCTCTCTGTCTCTCTTTCTCTCTCTCTCTCTCTCTCTCTCTGTAATGAATTACCATGCACTGGCTCCAGTATTTTTGGGAACAAGGCCAACATAATTTGTTATTTCATCATAAGTAATTAAAAGCTGTTTCTTTTCCTGTTGTGTTGGAGCTGATTAATTATTTGGACGGTAAAAAGGCATAAATAACACCGAACTGAAGAGTGCCATGGTGAAAAAACAAAACAAAACAACAACAACAATAAAACAACCATCACTCGGACTACTTTGATGTCGCAAGCAAAAAGAAAATAGCATCTCACTAAAGTCTATTTGCCCAGCTATTTTGTTTCGTACAAAGCAATAAATAAACCATTGGCTGATGTATGATGAGAACAGTGCGATAACAAATGTTATATCTCAAGTATGAAAGGTCTGCTGCATGTAAGCATATGAAAACAAGGCGTCTGACAGGTGACAGGTGTAATGGCATGTCATGTACATTTATTACAGCTGTTCAGATTGAATGTGTATTTTTAGACATATTTTGCAACATGCTGTCATTTAATCTCAGTTGTAACCCAATGGCTTTCAAATTGATACAGTTGAAGTCAGAATTATTAGCCCTCCTGATTTATTAGCCCGACTGTATTTTTCCACAACTTCTGTTTAACGCATTTTTAACACATTTCTAAACACAATAGTTTTAATAACTCATTTCTAATAACTGATTTCTTTTATCTTTGCCCTGATGACAGCACATACTATTTTATTAGATATTTTCTAAGAGACTAGATAGTAGTATTCAGTTTAAAGGGCAATTTAAAGGCTTAAGGAGGTTAATTAGGCAAGTTAGGGTAATTAGGCAAATCATTGTATAAGAATGGCGACGCGGTGGCGCAGTGGGTAGCACGTTTGCCTCACAGCAAGAAGGTCGCTGGTTCGAGCCTCGGCTGGGTCAGTTGGCATTTCTGTGTGGAGTTTGCATGTTCTCCCCGTGTTCGCGTGGGTTTCCTCCGGGTGCTCCGGTTTCCCCCACAAGTCCAAAGACATGCGGTATAGGTGAATTGGGTAAACTAAAATTGTCCGTAGTGTATGTGTGTGAATGGGTGTGTATGGATGTTTCCCAGAGATGGGTTGCGGCTGGAAGGGCATCCGCTGCGTAGAACATATGCTGGATAAGTTGGCGGTTCATCCCGCTGTGGCGACCCCAGATTAATAAAGGGACTAAGCCGAAAAGAAAATGAATGAATGAATGAATTGTATAAGAATGGTTTGTTCCGAAGACAATCGAAAAAAATATATATATTGATTAAGGGGTTTAATAGTATCGACCTTAAAATGGTTTGAAAATTTTTTAAAACTGCTTTTATTCTAGCCGAAATAAAACAAACAAGACTTTCTCCAAAAAAATATATATATATTATAGGAAATACTGTGAAAAATGAATTGCTCTGTTAAACATCATTTGGGAAATAATTGAAGAAAAAAAAAAAAAAAGTCACAGGCTAATGATTTTGATTTCAATTGTATATATAAAGATAAATCAGCATACAATTATATGAAGCAAACAAATAAATAAATTTAGATTAACATAATTATAAAGTAACTAACGCAAAAAATAAAAGGATTCAACAAATGCATTCTCTAAAATTGTGTTAAAATAAATAAACTCATCAAAATAAACAAATAAAAACAAATTAGATTAAACTGAATAAACATGCAAATAAATTAAGTAGAGTAAGGGGTAGAAAAACTCATTAACTTCACTGTGGCATCTAAATCCTTGATTTTTGCATTATCAGCTGTAGTTACAGCTGCAAGTCAAATCATGACCATGCAAGTGCAAAATAGATTTTTGTAGAAACAAAAAAACAAACTATCCAACAAACAAGAAACTGATACTGCTTACAGTAACTTACATTTTGCATGCAGTCAATGCAAATCTCACACAGACGTCACTTTCAAAATCAAGCTGTTTTGGCAAAATTTTCTGATGAACATGAAAATAATGAAAATCAAGTGAGGAAATCTTACACGCAAAACTCCTCTGACTAATTTCAGACTGAATTTCACCCAGGAGATACTGGCAAGCAATGGTAAATGTGACGACACCTTAATTCACAGCTCAGCCAATAAAATCCAACAACCAGATTACAGAACACACAGTCATGACGCACCGGTTTACAAGTTGTTATTACAAGTTTCATTAAGGATTTAATGGATTATTAAGGATATAAACTGCCTTTACATGCTCATAGTTATGGAAAATCAATATGACGTAAGTGTACCTAAAGCAGATCCCGAATTAATTAATGACTTTGTTACAAGAGAGACCCAGTTATTCATTTGAACAAACAAAATCAATTTAAAAAACAATTCAATTAACAAAACAACACAAACTGTACAAAAACTCTGACGTGTCACCATCTATTGGTCATAATCATGGTAAATGCAATGTCACAAACACACATGAAGCAGTTCCTAAATTAATAAATGACTAACAAATTGTTTAATGGCTCAATGTACAGTACATGTCACCACATAATGTTCATTATTATGGAAAATGTGATCGCAACACTATAGAAACAGATCCTGAAAGAGTGACTCGGTTGAATGAAAGATGGCTCATTTAGGAATTTATATACAAATTGTTCAATGGCTCAGCCTCATGTCGCCACCTACAGGTTATTACAATGGTAAATATCCAAATGATTGAATGACCACAAAGCAGTCACGTGTCGCCACCTACTGGTCTAACAATGGTCACATTTGTATGATTACATCAGCAAAATTGTAAGCAGATCTGATTGTTTAATTGACTTTAATTGCCAACATGCATTCAGGAACGGTAAATCCCACCAAGCAATTTTGTGTTTAATAGACATCTATATGGCTTGGCTAAAACAAGGCTAAATTTGTCAGTGAAAATCTAATAGATGTCTAAAAAAGCTCAAAACTAGACTAGTCATCAAACACACAGATTATCCATTCCTGTGTATTTGATGACTAGACTAGTTTATTGCACTTTCACTAACAGAACAAATGTAGCCTTAATTTAGCCAACCCATCTATATTTAGATGTATATTAGACTTATTTTTAACACAAAGAAATGCTTGTTGGGATGTAACCTGCATGTGAATTTGCAGCTTGATTAAGCTTGATAAAAAAAAACATATATAATAATAATAATAATAATAATATATATTACTAAAATATAAATCCTACTATAATATACAATCTAAGTAATAATATGTCAGGAACAAACAAAACCTGAAAAAATTATAAGTACTTATGTTTCCGTCTAACACGAAACGGATGACATATTTCTAGTGACCTAACATGCAGGCGTCAAAGTTTTGCATGGTTCATGTGCAAAAAGATGGCAGATCTCAGATTGTGGCTCTTGTGTTTTCCTGCGCCTGCCAAGCAAGTGCCATTAAGATGAATGGGAATGCTAATGAATAGATTTTTCCAGATATTATAGATTCCTTTGGTTAGAATACTTAAAACTGCCAATGACATCACCGGGACAAAACTTAATAATACAAAAAAGCAAATAAGAGCAATGGATTAAAATGCAGCTTTGGCAGCGAATGAATCATTCCGCATAATAGCAGACCGCGAAAATAAATAAATAAGATAAGATGAAATACAAAACAAAACAGAGAAAAATAAAAGTCCTTTGGCCAAAAGAGCTTTATGTTCCATTAGAGAGGAAGCTCTGTGTCAGAAACTGTGGCTGAATTGATTTAGCAATCCATGTTTTAAAGATCAGAAGACAAAATAATGCTTTCTATCAGGTCCTTGTGTGTGAATGAAGAAGTGAAGGATAAATGGGAAGAATAACACTGCTCGGATGGTGAGATGTGCTTCTACATCTTGTCAGCAGAGGATGAGAACAGGTTGTAAGGAGGGGAGAGAAAGAATGAAAAATGGTCAGGGCAGTGGCACGGCATAAAAGAACAATTTAACTTTGTAATGCTGTGCCTGAATCCTTTCGGATTCTACTTGGCTTTGTGAAGCAGATTAGTTGAGCAGCTTATACAGGCTTTGGTAAATAGAGTTGTAACTCCATTCATCCCCCATTCACAGAGTAAATATCCCCTTTCACACACACCAGAGCATAGTGGCACACACACTGACCTGGAAACACTTCTCAATTACAGACAAGCTGGAGCTCATCAACTCTTCCTACAGGGAGCCTGAATAGAGAGTCTGGACATAAATATTAAGCCTTGAACAGCCTGCTGTAATTTGATTTTCATACTGGGTCAATATATGAAAGCTGTGAGAGCTAATGTTCCTGTTCCGTATGGAGTTTCACCTCATATCGCTGGCTGGGAATTTATGTACCTTGTATGTTTGCTTTCACATACGCTCGAGATTGATGTCAGACAGACTGTTTGCTGTAGTTTGGGCTTTTGTTAAAGGATTAGTGCGTCTGAAAATGGAAAAACTTGTCATCTTTTTTGTTTGCTCTTGAGGAACACCAAAGGGAAACTATACTGCCAACCTTTTATTTGCATGCAATTAGCGCTCATTGCTGTAAAGTTTGCAAAAGCGCTATACTGTAGATGCATCATAAAAACGGCTCATATGACTCATACATTTTGTGATGGCTTTATGAGAAATTAAATTATAATCTTGGTCTCAACTGAGCTTTCAACTTCAGCGAGTGAGTTAGAGTTAGAGAACTCTATTAGTTAGATCTGCTATAGAATCACATACGATTCTACAAACAGCATAAAAAAGAATAGCTAAAACAAAAACAAACAAATATATATATATATATATTATATATATTATCTTTAAAAAAAACTCAATATACATTCACATCCCCTACAAATACAAAGTGCACGTATGTATGTATTTTTCTGTGTAAATGATAGCATATTCTTCTTTATTTTTGTTCTCAAAAACCTTGATATATTTGATTATTATCTTAGTATCTTGAGTATTATTTTATATGTCAGCCTTTGCAGTATATAATGCCAGTCTACAATATGAATTACAAAAATATATAGACAGGATTTATCTGCTTAAACAACTATAAAGACATTTATTTTTTCTCAGTCTTCATTAATCTATTGTCTTATTTACATTTCATTTATTTTATTTTTATTTTATTTCATTTACATAAACACATTATATAATTAACTCTATTTGATATAACATTTACTTTATGCCACGCTTTACAAAATTGTCATTTTTGTGTTAATTATCCCTTTACATATGTTTCCTTTCACCACCATTGTACAAAAAACAAACAAACAATAAAACAAAACAAGCGACTACCACCCCTGAGGTTCTTCATCTCATCTAGCTGTAGGTAAGCAGTAAATAGCAGCTTTATCCATAGTGAGCTGCTGAGATATTGAAGAGCACAGAGCAGCACTGCACTCTCAACCAGAGCCCTGCTGAACCACATGTTGCAAATGTTAATGAGGATTCCCAAATGCCAGGCCACTCTGGGGACTCTGACTTTAACCAACCCAGCAGATAAATAATACAATGCGCTGCTAGAACTACACCAGACACACGCGGCGAATGACGAAGAGGCCTCGAAAGAAGAAAAATGACCATGAAACATGCAGGCTTGACTGACTCGCCAATGCAACTTAAATCCTCTTCATTCTTGCTCAAATGAACATGAAACAAGATTTGCTATGGCGCCTCCTTCATAACCACGGTTTTGCCTGGTTTTTGACAATGCGTTTGTTGGGTAAAAAGATTGAATATACAGCTAATAGACATCTCCATTAAGACCCTAGTGTTGTCATTCCACCGCAACATGCACCCAATTTATGTCGGCTAGTGAGGATTCTGGGAAATGGGACACTAGGACGTCTGATGCAAATTGAACATGAGGGACATTGAATATTAAAACAGGCAAAGCACCCCATTGACTGGAAGTGGGGGGAGAGATGGAGATTGAAATGAAATACGGCCTGTCGTAAAAGGGTGAAAATAAAGCACCAAAACAAAATCAACAACAAGTGAATAATTACCAACAACAGCTTGGTTTATTTCCAGTTTGAGTTGATTTACTAAAACATAAATATACAATAAAAAGTAACAAGGGTGTAAAGCATGTTGTTAAAATTTATCATTTTAAGCAAGGAGAGCGAGACGTAAGGCGGGATGCATCTCCGATCATGAAACGCTGTTGGTTTACCATCCACGGCTTTCTTCAGAATTAGGAAAACAACCTGTGCTAGCTTTATAGAGGCAGATGAAAACCGTGTTTTATGATAATTATTCCGAAGCTGTGTGGATTTAGTGAGTTGTTAAAGTGGAAATCGAGCCATCGTTGGTGGTAGTAAGACTGTCATCCTGTTTTCATTGGAATCCCACAGTATATCATTATATTACCGAACGGCCATAATTATGGTGGCTTTGCAAATGTGCATTCTCTTTCTGAACATGGCGTCTGAAGTTGACTTTAGTGTCATTAGTGGAGAAGTGCCGTCCTTAAATGTTTGTGCCACCAAAAGGCTCATTTAATTAGCTGCTGTGTAAAGCCCGAAACTCTGGATTATAATTCGGTGTGCGTTTTACCTTGGAAATCCAATTCTGAAAATATTTTTGCATATAATCATTAAGGATGCATCATGTTGGTTGACTAGTCCAATTTTTTCATGTTTTAATGCAAAATACCCAACTATGATTTAGCAGCATCATCTTCCCAACACACAAATCTATTCATTTTCATGTATAAAATAACATTTGGCTTGATATTATAAAAACAGTTTCAATAAATGCATTTCATATTTTAAAAATCATGCTTGTCAATAGAACAAATGCACCTTGAAAATAGGCTCATTTTACAAGCTTAGTTTAGCATAGATCATTGAATCGGATTAGACCTTTAGCATCTTGATCAAAAATGACCAAAAAGTTTTGATAACTACAGAAGATTCAAGCTTTAAATAGTTCAATTATCGAAATACTTTGCCCATTTTTGGGCGAGATGCTAATGGTCTAATCAGATTCAATGATCTATGCTAAGCTAAGTTAAAAGTGCTCAGCTGAATGGATTAAAAAAATGGTAAAACTCAATTGTTTAACTCTAGCGGAGTTGCAGAAATAATCTATTTAAAAAAACACTAACATTAAGATAAAATATAACTTTTTATCTAAATAAAGCTGACCTGAAACAAACCTGCATAATTTGTTCCTTGTTTATAACAATTAATTTTAAAAATGCATATCTTTTCCATTTTTCTAAGTCAGTACCTCAGTGAATGATCATACAATTCAATCTGAATTTGGCACTTTGCAAGCTGAAATTCCTATATCTGTCCCATTGCGAGTTAATGCTGCTGTTAAATGTGCAACAAACAACAAATAGCTGCGACTGAAAATGGCCTGCTTCATGTTTGTGTGCAATGAAGCTAAATGTTTGATGTGCTGAACTCACCAACAACCTTTGCTGACCTGATTGATTCATTCCAAGCCAAACTTGGGAAGCACATAATGTAAAAGGTGATGTTATGGCAGCTATTATGGCCACTTCTACAGTATATGAAAAAAATAACTAGTGTAATCACACTACACAATGTACTGTACATATCACACCATTTGTACAGTAGACAATTCCAGCAGAGGAAGACTGCATGAGGGTAAATAAAGGATGAATGAAGAAAAACTAAATAAGCCAGAGGTGCTTGTCACATTTCTGTGCGCTTCTGACTAGACAAATGAAAGGGAAGTTCCTGTGAGAGAAGCGAGTATGTAATTCAGGGCATAATGTGTGTATGTGTGTGTGTGCACGTGTGGGTCGGATGAACGAGAAAGATGCAAGAGGCTCACATCCATCCTCAGAGGTGAACTCGATTTCACGGGTTAGTGAGAGACGGGTGGTGCAGTCTGGAGGTGAGTTTTCCGCCTCGGCTTTATTAAAGCGTTTCTGTTCTCAGTCCATTTAGAATCAGTGTTTGCTGTTGCAGATGACAGGCCTGAGCCCTTCTCACTCGCCAGAGGGGCTGCAGCTCGGTTAAACCCCCTAAATATCCATTCAGACACAAACCAACACATTATCAGCACTCTTTATGTGCAGTTAAACCTTCTTGTTGTGTTAACAAAAAAATGGGTACAAACCTGAATGCAAATCAATCTGACCCACACTGATTTCCATTCGATTCCCAAAGGGTGTGTTCACACTTGAAAGGTTGGTTCAATTAAAGTGAACTCTGGTGTAATTGTTCTGTTAGTGCAGTTCATTTTATTAAATGCTGCATTCAGAACCATGAACTCAAACAAATGGAAATATGGATCTCAGCCCACTTGAAAATGAACCAGATATCCAAATGAACCAAATACAGGATATGATGCCACAAAATGTGAAAAAAAGAGTTAATACTACAACAAGTCCCAGTTAGTCTATTGCAAAATGCATGTCAATGTTAAAGCAATTTCATATAAATATATGGATACTATATATTTTAATGTATAGATACACTAGTGTTTTAAAGTAGTAATAGTATGCACAATTATTTGTACTGTATGCTTTGCTAAAAATATTGAATAATTGACTAGCAGTAGATTAGCAACTAAGATAAATGGACCAAAATTATAGACTTCTAAGGCAGTGCAAATCAGATGAAGACACTACAATTTTCCAATCCTGAGGTGATTTAGAACAGTGGTCCTCAACCTTTTTATCACCGCGGGTTGCGGTGGTTCGTAGGTTGCTAGGCGACCATCAACCGTTTTCTCAGAGGAATAATAGAGGGATAATTTGTCGACCAAAATGTGTATATTCCATACAAGCTGAAGCTGATCGGTCAGTTCTTGTCACGTGACTCGCGGTGCGGGATTCGTTCAACTGCCGCACCTCCATTGGAAATAACAAACTTGCGTGAACTCTACAAAAAACGCAATATGCGAACGGCCGCCATGCGATCTCCAGCAGTTGATCTTCTTGCACAGACATGGTGGATTTACCAGATTTTTTTGACAAATAGGTTGCGGATCCATTCCTTGACAGTTCGCGGGTCCTTCGCTGGGCCTTTTCCCCTTAGCAAAGATACTTTACAAAGCCGTCTGTTTCTTACTCATTTTGCTGCTTCTTGTGGGTTAAATTTGGGCGCTCAAGATCGAGATGTAAGCGAGAGAGTACGGTAATTTTTCAAAATAAAAGATTTTTCAAAATAAAAGATAGTTCAGACTCAGATAATAAATAAAACGGAAATAATTAATGATTTCTTGTGCGGCCCTGTACAAGTTGATCCGCGGACCGGTACCCGGTGGTTGAGGACCACTGATTTACGTTAGAAGACAAATATAAAATGTCAAATAAATCTTTAAATCAGTATCTGATATACAAAGTTAAAATGCACTTTAAGGGTGCATTTTATACAACACTGTTTTCAAATAAATGTAATCTGTTTATTAATTATGTAAATTCCATGCAAATATCAACCTTGCCATGAAAAAAATAAAGTTTTCATCAAAATAGTTAAACCCTTTCTAAGTTTTTTGTTTAGGCTTGTATTTTAAAGTACTGTAAAAATACTCAAAATATCTCTGTCAATGTTTTCAAACAATTTGATTTACCAAAGTCACACAAGAGCCAATTTCACGTCACATCCATAACGAAGCTTTTTCCTCATAAATGCAAAAATGTAAAATTAAATAAAATTAATCATTTTGGTTCTATAGTGAGCCAACTCTTATCCTTTTGATTAGCATGGTTTCTTTTGGGTTGTGCAGTATAATTCACAGAATTTCTACAAAGTATGTTGTATACTGTAAACTCGCAGACTTTTGTGGTCTTTATTTTCCTCATTTAAATTATAAAATATGCTTACGGATTGATAATTTTCTGATCCTATAACTCTGTGGCTAGTTGTTTTGGAAAATATAAACAGATTTTTCAATTTAATGTTATCATATATAGTGCTCAGCATAATTGAGTACAATATTTTTATCCATTTCTCAGTAAATATAGGCAATGTATTTTGGTGCATTTAAACAAAACAGATTTATTAAACAGATTTATATTTTAGTCACCAACCATATTTAGAAATTGAAAGATAATACAATTAAATTCAAGCAAAAAAATGCAAAAAAATAAACAAAAATTACAACCTACAAAATTTCAACAAAATTTTTCGATTTTTTTGTTTCTCTTGATTTTCCTCTTTTTTTTATTTGTATTTAATATTTTTCTATAACATATACATTTGGGTGTACTAGTTATTGGACCGTTTTTGTAAGTTACTTTGTTAGATAAGCTCCAGATTTGGCTTCAGTACTGACTTATCTAATGTATATGCACAAATATAATATTGTATAGCTTCCTACTAAAAATATTAATTAAAAAGATAGATTTGTGAGGGGTGTACTTATATATGCTGAGCACTGTACTTTCTGTGTATTTATATGTTGAGTTTTCAGGGCAAATGTCACATCCATAAGACTGGAATTGCTCTAAATTAATTTTTTGTGAAAAGCATTGCTACAAATGCAAACGTTTGAAAACAACACGGCAAAAAAATCCATAAAAAATTATTGTTAAAAAAAGACAGCTGTGCTTGCCAGAATTTTAATGTAAAAAAATATGGTAAAAACCTGAAAAAACATTCTACATTTTACAGTAAACTACCATATTTCATTAATTTATAGTTAGTATGTTTTGAAGTACTAAAATATACACATTGTACCTTTGATACACAGACAAAATGGGGATGAGAAAGCCATATTATGAACCAATGCTCATCATAAGCAGCTTATACACAAGCAGAGAAACATACTAATATGCTAATATACATAGAAAATGCATTCACACAGCTAATTAACACCATCATGGTAACACATGATACTAAAGTAATGGAATAAACATTATTTATCAAAATTAAAATGTAACATAAAACTCTAATGTACATCACTGATGAGAAAAAAAAAAAAAAAACTAAAAGAAACATTAGAACCACCTTCAGCAACAACAAAAGCATAAAAGTTGAAGTGTTATGCAGAGATTTTTGCAAAAGTAAATTAACGGTTATTCAACATATACTGTTTATTAACCAGGTTATGGTTAACCAGGTTACGGATTTGACTGTAGCATTTTTTAAAACGTTTACCATTAAAATGATAGCCATTTTAAAGGGAAGTTTTAAAATGGAAGTCTTCTAAATCAATTACAAAATCTACTTTTTGCAAAAAAGTGATATCTGTAATGTAAGGACACTGGACAACAGAGCTGAGGATACACGTGCAGTTTATTAAAGAATAGTTGTACAGTCAATGGTCAAAAACAGGAACAAACAGGAGCATGTAGGTAATCCAAAGCGTAGTCAGAAACAGGCGAATGGTGAAGACGAGACAACGGAAGCAATAAACTAAGCAAAGGGTCAAAACACGGCAAGACAAACAAGGAAAAACGCTTTGTATTGCTACACGGGGTAAAGCAAGACTCAGCAATGTGTATGTAAAAGTGAGGTGTATAAATAGTCCATGAAATCAGTGAAGATGAGCTACAGCTGTATATGTGTGTGTCAATGTCTGGATTATAGACCCTTTTCACATTTCCGGGTTTCTCAGTAGCGGAAGGCATCATAGTAGGGTAAACTTAGACAAAACATTTTTTTACAATCCTATTTGCTGAAATAATAAAAGATAAATGCCACGATAGTGTTATCAAGACTTTCAGGAATCTGAAAAAAAATAGTGTGAGACTGATGACGACAACCAGAGGAGAGAATAATGTCAAATTTACTCTCAGCCCCTAGATGCTGCATTAGAAACACCTCGCATAAGGGGTAATTCGTTTTTTGTAATTTGACGCAAAGATGATATAATACATTTATAAATGCATATAAATGTTCATACTTTAAAAAAAAACCTACATATTAAAAACTGTCAAGGATTTAAGATTATGATGACCGTTAAACGCGTCATAACAGTCTTGTGAAGAGGGTCTATTGTCAGCTGTGGCAGTAGTTGATGAGTGCAAAGAGTTCTGGGAGATGTAGTTCGGTTCAGTGGCCAAATTGTAGTTCTGCAACTGCTCGATCGCTGGTGATCATAACAATATCATGCATTTGCGTATTACTTGTTCCGTCTATGCTGTAGGTATGCAATTACATTTTAGTTAATTCTGAAGATCAGTGTTAATGGGGATCATAGCGATAACAACACAAAGAGAAAACAAGGGAAAAACTATTGTTCTCATTTTTAGTACACACCTTTTAACTTTTAACACACCTTTAAACACCTTTTGTCTTTGACAAGTTCTTTTTTATTATTATTTTGTTGTTTTAAAGCAGTTGAAAAATCTATTGTGGGTCAGATTGATCTGCAGACAAACAAAAGGGTTACATTAAATACACTGATTTGCACATTAAAGTTCATTGTTTTACAGTTGCTGAAAAATCAACAGTTGCAAAGCTGAATGAGGTGTGCTAAACATGAACCCTTCTCACATACACACAGTCATTTATCAGACATTTATCACTGCTCACGTGTAGGATGACCACCCCCCCAGGAGCTTTTAATATTTAATGTAAAGATTAATCAGCCCTCTCATTATTTTAATTGTTCTTCCTTTATCCAACCTGTCAGAGTTATAGATTACCCCCCATAGACCCTACCAGCGGCTCCCTGGTCGGGGATTTATGGGTATTTTTGGATCAGTTAGCCTCTAGTCATATTTCACCATTTTCTGACGAGCCATTAAAATGTCCCAGGTAATTAAACAATGGGCATCAAGTTCAGGTCTCGCCTCTTTATCAGGCAAAAAGCATGCTGGGATAAAAACTCCTTTGCTAGCGATTAGCATGTTTAGCGTAAAAGCTTACAAGTGAAGATGTATAGGAATTGTGCAGTAGTAGCAGCTCTGAGAGGTGATGCATGCTTGTTAGTGACTTGATAGAGCATCACAGGATATTATAGATATCCTGTTGAGGATGAGCAGGAGGGTAAATATTAATGTCGGCCCAAAGGAAAAAAAAAATAAAAATCTGCAATATATAATGCATCATGCTGTTATGCATTTCTTAATGTAATGTTATAAAACGTTCAAACTACTTATTTAAAATTAACTGAAACAACACAATTTCTGATCTTTTTTGGGGGACAACTTAATTGTTTTATGTTCAATACACTTCAATTTGTTAAATTAACTTAATCGACTTGTGTTGGGACAACATGAATAAATTGAGTGGAACCCTGCATTTTTACAGTGCAGTGAAAATCAAAAGGGAACAATCTACAATTTCACAAATATTGAGGTCACTCTTCTATTTAAATACTGACATTTACCAATTACTAATATTCTGAAGCACAGTCTAAAAAATTGAATGATGTACAGTATGTGGATAGCAAAACTGATCATAATTAGAGAATGTTTTCTGATTCATCCCAGTTATTGGTGTTAATGTGGCATCTGGTGGTAATCTCAATTAACGCACAAACCCCTTTTAACTAGAGGCCTAAATTTTCAATTTTCACTGACTCTGCAAGATAGCGAGCCATTCTAAAGTGACTGCAGCCCTCTGATAGTAGATTCCAGATGAAACCCAAAGGAAATGACTCTTTCAGCCATAGCAGGAGAATCTGCCCGTTCCAATTTCTAGAATATTGCATTTTTACAATGTCATATAGTGATTCAAGCTGCTCTGATCATTTATGAAAGACAAATGCATGACAGGACAGGATAATGTAGAGATTCCCAATTAGGGTGATCATACTGTACGTCCTCTTTTTCCCAGACATGTCCTCTTTTTGGGACAAAAAATGTGATTTCTAAATATCCTGAAATGTCTGGGATTTGGCTTTTGCTTTCTACAGTTGTCATTAATTACAGTATATATGTTTTTGCATTACTTTACTTTTCTCTTTAGGCCACCCTTTGTTGCATGCCACCATTGGTCCGTTATTCAAATCTCAATTCATCAAAACCAAGACAACAGCCAAGAGATAGAGCAGCAGCTTTTACCTGTAAGTCGGTGGCGCATGGTTTCTGAATAGCGTAAAGGTAAAAATTTTTTTAAATTTTTTATTTCAACTGATTTTTAAAAATTTTATTTGTACCTATTGAAAAGAAACAGTGTCATGTAAAAGGTGTTAAATGCTAAAAACATTATCTGTTTGTTATTATTCTATTGTTAAGGGTCGAAAGTTTAATGGAAAGCATGTTATTACTTATGTATTAAAGTTTAGTAACATAGTTTTATGTTTGTGAACTTACTTGTCAACAACCGCGTCCACGCAAACCTTCAATTTTTATATTTGCCAGTTAAGTGTTGAAAAGGGTAAGCATCTTTATCTTGATATAAATTGTCTCAATGTTTAAGTCAATTTGAACTGCAAGCCCTGCAGTGACAAGACCTCTCATCAGCAAAAAGAATCTGTGGGGACAGAAAACTGGTTCAAAGTTCACATTATTGATGAAAGCAAATAGGACATAATATGATAGGAAATACTACTTTAATCATCAAACCCAAAGTGTGTAAAGAAGACAGTGAAAGGTGGAGAACGGTGTGTCATGATTTAGGTGATGTTTTCAGCAGACATCACTCCAGTCTTTCTTTGTATCCATAATTTATGTAGAACGCAGTTACGTTGCTTTATCAATTTCTTCAGAATTGTTTGATGAATAGAAAGTACAAAAAAGGAATATTTATTCAGGACAAGTCCTTTGTAATGTATAATAAATACGTTTGCTGCCACTTTTAGTCAATTTAATGCATCCGTTTAAATACATTTCTTCCTATACAACTACCCCCCCCCAGGTAAACTCAGTGGGCCCTGGCAGATCTGCCGTTCTCTGCGCGCCTGACAGGGTTGCTGTAGGAGTCCGGCAGCTGCCCCGCGGTGATTGAGTGGGTACTGATGAAGAGAGAGTTGGAAGTGAAAAATGCCAGCCCTTCGGCCAAGAAAACACATACACACAGAAGGGGTCAGGCCTTTCGCACCCTCCGTTCATTTCATCGTTCTTGCCCGGCTGAAGCTTTTTGTGGGCAAGGTGGTTGGAGCAAGTTGCCGATTACATAATCCTGTTTTACAGGGGCTCCATCCATCACCCGGCTTTCATTTTCATTGGAGCTAAATTGCACGAGTGCTGGGAGTGGAAATGAATTTCAGCAGTCCAGCATATCTGTTTAGTTTGCAGAAAGCAAAAGCACTGTGGAGAATGGAGAGTGAGAGAGATGTGTAGAGCCAGCCAGAGAGAGAGAGAGAGAGAAAGGATAAAAGACCCTTCCCGAGTTTGGTCCGGCGAGGGTCTGATGGTGATGCATGGTTATGGACCATCTGCACTCAGAGGCGATAAATTTATGATTATGGTGAGAGAGCTAAAAGGCTGTCCATTACTGTAACATAGTGGCCTCAGTAGAGAGTCTCTCATCAGGCCCAACTGAGAATCAGCAGTAAAACCGGACAAGGCATCTAATATTAAGCAAATTTACATGCCAACAGCAGGTGTCAGTCAATAGCCTGCTGACAGTTGTTCAGCTACTCAAGCTGTAGCGCTCACTCACTTTCTCCACTTTTACCTTTGGGTCCAAATGCTTCCGGTGATCGGCTAGAAAGCGTGGTATGGCTGCAAGATGAGTGGTGTGCATAAAAAAAGGCTCATATTGCTGACAATGGAGGATAGACAATGAACAGAACACACATTCACACTTCAGATCACTGTCGCGCTGTTGATTCTTAAATAGCAGCACTGTCCAAATGGCTGCTGAGGCTTTTGTGCTTTGACATCTCTGCGGCGCGCCGTTCATTTAGTTTTAGTGTTCCGGTCCAGCTGCCGCCACCGTCAGCCAAAAAAACAATCGCCCAAAAGTAAGAAGGCCATGGGCAGATGCAAGCAATGCAAGGGTCGTATGGGTAACCAAATGGCATTTCAGAAGACGTCGAGAGTTTAGACTTACAGCAGAGTTCACTGGATTTTTATTGGAAGTCTTTGTTGATCTGCTGGATGGGGTCAAAATTAGGATACAGCTTCCCGGAGTTGAGATTTAAGAAGGCCTTGGACGAACTTGTACTCACTAATGCTGTTTGCAAGCCTACAGATCTGCTTTTAAAAAGTTGGCGATTTAGCAAGACTATTCAAACAAGTGTTGAGATGAAAACATCTGATGCAGAACAAGTGAAAACAGTATACGTGTGGACATTTTCTTTTTTCAAAGCATCAAAAGAAATATTTTAGTTCTGTACCAATTTAAAGGAAATCTTAGGGGTGTGTTTAATGGGAGCCTTTGTTGAATTTGAAGCACTAACTTCCTGTCATTTGAAAATGTTTTTGGCACGCTTACACTATTTTTTGGGTAATTTGTTTACAGAACGGAATGTGTGGTCTAAGCTAAATAATTAATGATTCTTTTCCTCTAGTAATTGGTTTTGCTCAACCGCCAAATAACAATCTAATGTGAGCTGCCTCTCAAAGCACAAGCCTAATTTCAGGCATTTGGTGCAAATCTGTCACAGTTATAAGCTTAACACATGCATTACAAACTCACTGGGGGCCGACTACAATGCAGAGTAATTAATTTTACAATTAAAAGAACACTGAAAAATCTATACGTTTCCACAATAGTCAAAATTTTAATCCATACACGTTTGACCCAGTAAAACCGTTGACTGTTTCCTCACTTTAACGGGTGATGCTTACTTCAAATGCTTGCCTAAGGAAGAATCTAATCACTCTGAGTGGCAAGCTATTTTAAAACCGTATCTTGGCAAGTTACATTATACTCATTTTCATTTTTAAGCAGTGATATTGACTCTTATATCTCAATATCAAGCTTTAAGTCTGTTCATGTTGATTAATTTATTTATTAATTTAAAGGAACCATCTGAATAAACTGATTCATTTCGCTGATTCAATTCCAGCGCAATATATCATAGTCATTTATAATGAACCAATTAATTGTACAGAGTAATAGTAACACTACTGAAAATTACAGTTAAAGGGACAGTTTACTCATTTCATCACTTATCATTTACGCAACTTTTTTTTGTTAAATGCAAAACCAAATACAGAATTCTCGCTATTTGGGTAGAAGATATATTAAATAAGTTACATCTGAAATCGATGAGTCTCAATGGAAGTGATGCTCTTTACGTAAAAGTACAGGAATGTACAAAACATCAATAACGTCCTGACTTAAAATTTCCGGATGTTATTTAAAATTTAAAGCACTGGGAAAAACATCAGACCAGCACCCTGCATTCCTAGCCTTTTTGGAAGCCTTCAGAGAACCGGAATGAACTCAAAGTGGTCGGGAGGAGGCGCCGTTTGGGTTGGTTTCAGGTGATGTTAACTCTTTTCTCATTGGTCTCAACGGCAGGAAGTGCTGAAGTCAGCAGAGGTCTTCTTGTTTGAGTGAGCCTTTCAGATAAATCAATAAAGCCGCTTTCATCCTCTTTCTGATCCATTTGTCCCCTCCGTTCTCCACGCTCTGCTGATATGGAGCTATAGGAGAGCGAGACAGAGAGACGTTTTTGCTAAGCTGAAAGGCAAAGGGTGGCCTGACAGCTGCAGTGCAGGATAACCAGTGTCCAATCGGCTCTCGGCAGGTGACGGCGTCCATCATGGCTGCAGGCATGAGCGGCCATGGTATTGATGCAGGACAGTTGAGGTACGCACCGGTGATTTGAAGAGTGCTGGCGATGGCGGGCGTGCTAAATGAAATACATCACATCAGTGCCTGCGCCTTAATTACACCTGTCAATCAAAAGAGCTCCTGCTTATCTGGAAACTGTCTCCTCGTGCCCAAAAATAGTCTGTCTAGTTTGGAGGAGACAAGCCAGGTCCCTGTTTTGCCTTTCATGCACCTCATTTGTTTTTTTGTTAGGCTCAGAGATGGTCACTTTATGAGACCTCAAACATCCCAGGTGTCGAAACAGATCGGCCTGTGTTATTTTATTCAAATGGAAATTCTGTTTTTATTTGGTTTTAATTTTGAGGGAAGCTACAATTTGCAGATTTGGTCACACTAATAACATTTCAGGTGCCTAATGAAATACGCATCCAGAATGTGTATAGTAAGCCATTGATTTTAGTTTATAAAGGCACCAGAGGGGCACAAAACAATAATATAACAATAATTTCCACAAATGCAAAACTGTTAAGAGAAACATCTGTTAATCTCTAAACCAACCACAATCTAATTAGTCTTCTGTAGGTTTTAATTTAAGTCATGCAAATTCGATTACACTAATTTAGTTTAGAATGCGCATACTTTAATCTCATTTAGACAAATACAGAGTTCTTTTTATATCCAGCTTAGATCAAAGATTGTAAAAATACACCTGATGCCATTTTCAAATACTTGGAATACTCTGATTTCAAACATTTACATTTTCAGTCCCCCGTGTCATGTATATGAATGGCCAAAATGCATACAAAATTTACCATAGTCAGTTGTCAGAAAGTGCATTCTCTTTATAAAATATGATATGTCAGATAACACAATAATGTTAGGGAAGAGTACATTAAATGTTAAGTATTAAGTCAACTACAAGAGTGAAACACTGAATTATTGTAATTGTAGTGTATTTTGGACAAATTAAGTAGGTACTATTACAAATCAACTATAAGCACAAAACACTAAATTGTTGTATCTACTTTTCTAAAAACTATTAAATGTAAGTGGTAAGCAGCTCACAAGGAAAACAAGTCAACTATATACAAGTACAATGTAATGTATGGAGCAAGCAGGACAAAAAGCTATTACATAAAACTACAAATCAACAAGCACAACTAGTACAAAGTCTAAATAAAGCACAAAATAACATTTATTTACCCAATCCAGAGGATGCTGGGACTAGAAATGCACCGGCCAGTTGGGGAGCACAAATTATTCATATAGTCCAAACGTAAGTAAATTAGGTAAAGTTGCAAAACTGAAGTAGGTTGGACACAATTAAATTGGGTGACAGAATTATGATGAATTGCTTAGTTGAATTAAAAGTAAATTAAACAAGTGCCAGAACTTTGTTGATTCTGTTTGCATTTCTGATTTTTTTCTTTGTGTTTTACCGCAACACTTTGAAAGCACAGCAATGATTCATACTACAGAGTGGTGCGAAACAGGAATCAAACCAGCAAATCCTCCTGCAAGTTTCAAAAGTATCGCCAAGTCGACACAAACACGAGAGGCAAAATGAGAAAACACACTCTCAGACAATAAATACATGCTAGAAAAGGCCATTTTCCCTTCCCATTAGAGATGTAGAGTATTTCACTTCCCTCGGAGAGAAATAGATGAAAATATGGCATTGGGACATAAACAAAAGCAGCGTTGAGTACAACTCCTTACATCACTCCCCAGCTCTCTATCTCTTTAATAAATGAGTCCCCGTGATCGGAGGAAAAGGCAGAAAGCAGCATTATATGAAAATGCGACACGAGGATAACGGCGCTTGCAGAGGAGAAAATTTGCTTTAAATGGAAGTAAATGAAGCGCGCTGTTCTTTTCAACCTTTTTGCGGGGATATTGGCTGCTTGCTGACTCTCCCAACTTGATGCCAAAGGGGAGGAGAAATGTATGTTCAATTCTGCAGTCCGTGCATCGCTTGGCCGGGGGTGTTAACACTGTCAGGGCACATGAGGCTCCAGACTATCTGTTTCCCCATTCTGCTTCATTCTCATCAAATTGCTTGTTTTATTTATATCAAATGATATCTCGCTCCCTGCGCTCCCTTGCTCAGCTGATAACGCACCCCTCTCCATCCCCCGCGCTCGCCTCCATCCCCCGATACATCCGATGAAATGTATTGCTTGCTCATTGTAAATAAAACATAAAGCTTCCTCTGAGCTCCTCCCTTGAGCCACCTATATTTCTATTTTTGCAAAGAGCAGCAAACCTTATACAGCGCTGCCGCCACATCACTGCGAGCAAAGACTAACTTTATATGTCTGGGATATTGAAAAGAAAACTTTAAAAACATTATTGTACTGTGTACTGTAGATATCACAAAATGTAGCATTGAAACAACTCTACAAACTTTGATTTAGAAGTGTATCAATCATAGCTGTCTGTTGGAAATATGCTGATCTATCACTTACTTTGCATACAGGTGAATATGCTAAGCAGTTCAAACTACAAATTAACATGGATATCCTAGTAGTCTTTTTTGCTTTAATGGAAACAGAGCTTTAGATGTATGAAAAACTGTAACTGCAAGTGCGTAAGTATCCAATCATCATCTAAAAAGCAACAGTTGCATTTAAATGGAGCACTGTATTCTAATTACAGCTGGTTCAAAAGTCAAATTTGACTGAAAATGCTCCATTTTAATGCGTCACCTTTAATTTTTAGACATTTCATTTTCTAAGCGATGGGATAAAGCTTTTCTAATTCATTCTGCAGGACATGTAACACCTGATTGGATTGAAAACCAAAACTGAAATGTTTTGGACGGGCAGTGATGCAGAAATGGAGACGTGATGTATGAGGCGTGGAACGAGCTGATGCTGTTGATGAAGGTAAAAAAAAAAGTTAAATTCTCTCTTCACTCATTGTCTGTGAAGTGGTGCAGGACAGTATTGTCCAACAAGTGTTTGCTGGCTCAGGAATGAGAATGGACATTTTAAAAGATTTTGCTTAATATGTGCTTGAATTCTAAATTTGACTTTAAAAAGTAGTATGGTTTATATGTGAATTGTACACTGCATGAATTTTTGAGTTTGTGTAATGTCAAAGGATTAAATATGATTTGAAACATTACCCCGAACACTTCATTTAGTGATTGTGTAAATGCGGTGCTTATTTTTTATAAATGAGAGATATTTCATTCCAAAATAAAATAAAATAAAAGAACATAGGAGAACATACAGTTTTGAAAAAGTAAATGCATATTAACAAATCAACTACAAATATGAAACACAATCATTGTAATTCTAAAAGGTGTCCATGTAAATGTAAATAACAGAAACTCCTAAATACCACAAAATAGAACACCAACAAATCTTACCATATTTCTAAACAAAATAAATAAAATAAAATACAATGCATGTACAACAAAAAGTCAACTAGAAGTACAAAACACACAAAATTATTGGGATTCTAGTTTACATTATTGTATAAGGTCAGCAGGACATACAGTAATGAAAAATGACATGCATATCAACAAATCAACTACAAATATGAAACATAAAATCATTGTAATCCTAAAAGTTGTCCATGTAAATGTAAATGTAATAGAGACTCCTAATTACAACAAAATAGAACACCAACAAATCTTACCATATTTCTAAAAAAAATTAAATAAAAAAATTAAAAAATAAATAGAATAAAATGCATGTACTACAAATAGTCAACTAGAAGTACAAAACAAAGTTATTGGGATTCTATTTTACTTTATGAAACGTAAAATCATTGTAATTCTAAAAGGTGTACATATAAATGTAACAGCCACTTCTAAACACCACAAAATGGAACACCAACAAATCGTACCATATTTCTAAACAAAACAAAAAAAACAATCCCACCCCCTAATTGTCTCTTTCTCACTCATAAAGAGCCTAACGAATGTACAAACACACGTTTGCCTGTTTCTACGACAACTTTGAGAACATGAAATCTATTAGACAATCAAGCTGAACTACAGCATTAGCATTTTGCCACACATATGTTATATCGCCATAACAATTGGGAGCGCACTATGGATAAATGCTCTTTCTGGCTAGCAGCTGTGGAATTTGAATAGTGTGTCTTTGCAAGGCATTTCATGAAGTGCTTAAACCCACCTCAGGGTTCAGAGACGCCTCTCATCTCCAGCTGTCGGCAGCGCAGGGGTAATGTTGATTGATGGAGCGAGAAAGGGCTAAAACGACGCGCACTGCACTCGCGAGGCAGAGCGTCGAACGGCTAATGCTAAACTTGACTCACTCCGTCATAAAGCCCATATAATTGTATCACGGACATGACACTGTCGTAATCATCCATGGCAGTTTATGTCAGCTGGTGACAAATGACAACGATTTACCAATGGGGTTAAACCACACAGAGGACAGACGCGGTCAGGGGATTATGATTTAGCATGGGGGTTCAGCAACACGACGCGGACCCATGATTCACCCTGGTAGGACAAAGCCAGAAAGAGGACATCTTTGATTCACTATGGTTACGAGCCAATGAGTGAACATTACTCACCAATGGGCCCAGGTTGACATCAATGAGCTTGATAAAGCGATAAAATGATTTAGAACAACAATGAACTGGGTAATTATGTGCTTTAGCCTCCAGCGCCCGACGTACTCTAGGATAACCCGACGCAGATTGCTCTTTCCCGAGCGCAACAGTCTGATGTATCTCAAAGTGCGAAATATGTCGCTAAATGTCAGTCTCGATGGAACTGTTCTATTCTAATTCATCACTGCAAATATCAATCAATGCTGTGGATGTATGGTTTTGGGGATGTGAGTATTTACACCCTAACCTTTGACTCCTGACGGCCCGGCGGTGAGTAGCCAGGAGGGAGTACTTCACTCCTCAAACTAATGAGCTATTGATTTGTGTGAGATAGCCTGGAGAAACCGAGCTGTGGAAGAGAGCTGAAGATCTGGTTTATGTGTGACTGAGCGATGTATGAAATCATTCGCACACAGTCAGGAAGGAAAGGAGTAGGAAAGAGCAAAGCCGAGGGATTATGTGATAGCAATATCAAACAATATAACCAGCACCCTTGAAAAGAAAAAACAGCTGGGACATATACTAAATTGTTTATATTTTCAATGCCATTTTTAATTATGCACCATCTTACAAAGGTGTTATTTTTCAAGACTTTAAAAATTACCAACATGAGTTTCAATTGGGATGCTAATTGTAAGAACTGCAAGTGCATTATTTTGTAAGGTCAATCAATAAAGAAATAAAATAAAAAACAACAATAAAAAGGCACTATTTAATTTAATCTTACTTTAGAGACGGTTCTGTCAATTCTGACATCATTTACTCAACCTTTACTTGTTTCAAACCTTTAAGAGTTTCTTCTGATAAGCACAGACACAAACAGGTTATTTTGAAGAAAGCTGACAACTTATAACCATTGACTTCCATAAGAAAAACAAGTACCAGTGAAGTCTATGGTTAGAATTTGCAGATTTCTTCAAAATATCTTCCTTAGTGTTTAACAGAATAAAGAAACTCATTAAGGTTTAAAACCACTTGAGGGTGAGTAGTGAGTACATTTTAATTTATATCCCTTTAATACAATCCATTTAATAAATATGCACTGTAACTAAA
Organism: Danio jaintianensis; assembly: GCA_903798115.1. Taxonomy (NCBI): domain Eukaryota; kingdom Metazoa; phylum Chordata; class Actinopteri; order Cypriniformes; family Danionidae; genus Danio; species Danio jaintianensis. Next base: position 11,764,976 of record CAIGQV010017602.1, on the reverse strand, counting down.
TAAATAAATGCATATAATATATAAACATTGAAACAATTCTTACATAAAAAAAATAAATAATAATAATATATATATATATATATAATATTATCACAGTTAACAATTATCACAAGCCTTATCCTACAGATGTTTAAAGTATTAATTGAAACATTTAAGTATTATTTTAACTTTAGTTTAAGGAACGAATATATATTTGGTTAAGAATTTAGTATAATTCAAACAAAACACAACAACAATAAAAGCAGCAAAAATCACATAATTTATGGCTTTCGTATGTAAAAAATAAATGAATATACAAAAATAAATATCAAGATGATAAATGAATTTACAACACTTAACATCACACTTTACGACAAGGTTTCATTAGTTTATGCATTTACTAAAATGAACTAGAGTAAGTGTGAACAATACTTGTACAGTATTAATCATAGTTCAACAATTACTAATGCATTATTAAACTCCAAATTCATGCTTGTTAACATTAGTTAATGCACTGTGAGTTAACAAGAACTAAGAATGTAACTAAAACTTCATTTCCATTAACTAACGTTAACTAACATGAATAGATACTTTAATAAATACAGTACATTGTTCATTGTTGGTTCATGTTAGTAAATGCATTAACTAAAAGTAACCAATACAATCTTATTGTAAAGTGAATCCACCAAAGTTTTGTCATTAAAAGAGTGAAAAAATGAAATGCGCTCATCAAAACTTCCCATTTCCAGGACATTCTTCATTCATTTCTCAATCTACAAGCATCAAGCTACAGGCTGCTCAGAGAAATCTGCATCGTGTTCGAAAGGCTCCCTCGCTCAGCAACTATTGTGTCTATTTAATTCCTCTATGCTCCTCCATACATTATACGGCATATTGCATGTCAGCAGCAGTGCACATAAAAGTTGATTTTTTTTTTTAGAGTTCGATGTCCAGAAATGCAACAGAAGCAAAGTTCTTTGGAAAGGCAGGCAGTTTTGTTGTTTTATGGTCCAATTTTACTATCTAATGTAATAAATGAGCACATTAACTCCACTCACTATATAAATAGTGCATGTGTACGTGTTAATGTGTGAGGATGCGTATGGCTTTTAGTGGCTGCTTTACAGTGAGCCAAAGCATTTGCTTGTTTGTGACCAAGTCATTGTCGCTTCTCCCCTTTCTCCCTCGCTCTGTTTTCCAATCTCGAACGCAGTGTTTTCTGCTTTTTCTTCCCTATGAAAATGACTCAATGAATGTGCCAGAGTCTGGAAGTTAATACCTGATGAATTAATATTGTATGGCTTCATAACCGCTGTCCCTGCCTGTGGGTCAAAGCAAAGAACAGGAGAACACCCCGTGATTTATTTGCTCGCAGTGTAATTTTGTGCAAACAGACATTATTGGTCTGAAAAACAAATGATTGTATGGTATAAAAAAAAGGTGCTGTATAAAGTGGCACTGTTACCAGAGCCGCACTGCTCGATACAGGTATCTGTACATTAGCATTGCAGTGATTTAGCCCATAGAAAAATACTGGGAATTTCTTTATGCATTTCATTTAATCTTGTCGTTGCATGTTCTTGCAGTCTTGCATGGCTGTCAGTGGTCAGTTCAGTGATTTCAGAGCTTAAAAAAAGTAATAAACGGATATCAGAGGCACTAAAGATCTGAGGATGGATGTCATTCCAATTCGGTCATCTCAATAGGAGTGAATCGCAGATTTAAGTGAATATCCTCTCTGGTCTTGTAAAGGAAAAGGTTTATCTGGGTTTACAGTACGTGAGTAACATAAGCTTCCTTAAATAAACTCGTATATCCTGTTCCTTTAAGCACAAATGCATGAATAAATGCAAGCAGAGACCATATACTAGATCAAGGCTACTTACAATATTCTGTAACACTTTATAATAACTGCACACATTTATTTAACATTACCAAATAAGTTCTTTTATTATTTGTTAAGCATTAACTGTGCATTAATAGACATTAGTAATCAGTTTATAAATACAGTTACAAATGCTGTATTTTCGTACGTTGTTATTGAATAATTTCTCATTACTAAATTAAGCATTGCATTATTTACACTTAGTCTGTGTTTTTTAAGATAATTCTGAATGAGTAAGTAAATGATTAATAAACAATTCAAGTGAACACTTATACATCTTATTTTTCAGGCATATAGTAATAGTTAATATGTGTGTTAATAAATGCTTTACTAACACAAAAAAGTGAGGATTATATATGATTAGAAAATCCCTTATAAACCGAAAGCTCACGAGTATTCTAAACAGAAAAAAATGAACAAAGTGACTCAGAACATAAACATTAATTTGAATACAAAAATGAAATTGTACAACTATCAAATGAAATATAAATCTTTGCAATCTTATCAAAAATAAAATAATTGTATAGTTTGAACATCAATGAATAACACAAATGTTGTATCATATTTTTATATTGTTAGATATAAAAATCTAAATCATCATAAAAAACACAGACTACTCTTAACTAACTTGTTTGTAAGTAATTCATTCATTCGTTTTCCTTCGGCTTAGTCCCTTTATTCATCAGGGGTCGCCACAGCGGAATGAACCGCCAACTTATCCAGCATATGTTTTACACAGCGGATGCCCTTCCAGCTGCAACCCAACACTGGGAAACATCCATACACACTTATCCACACACACATACACTACGGCCAATTTAGTTTTTTCAATTCACCTATAGCGCATGTCTTTGGACTGTGGGGAAACCGGAGCACCCGGAGGAAACCCACGCCAACACGGGGAGAACATGCAAGGCTCGAACAGGCTCGAACCAGCGACCTTCTTGCTATGAGGCGACAGTGCTAACCACTGAGCCACGTGTCGTGTTTGTAAGTAATGCAATACTTAATTTAGTACTGAAAAAATAATCATTAACTAAGTATGAAAATACAATCATACAATCACTATACAGTATATGTTCTTGTAAATCAATAATAGAGAATTTGTAGCTGTATTTATAAACTGCTTAATAATGTCTATTGATGTAAAGTTAATGCTGATTTGCTAATGCTTCATAAATTATTCATCGTCTGCAGTTATTATAGTGTTACCAAACATACCTTTAAAATAATATGTAAAATGTAAAATAGTCATAGACAAAAAGATGATCGGACATTACTTCAGCCACATTTTGACATTTTATCTTAAGGGATGGTAAAAATGAAAATTCTGTCATCATTTACTCACTCTCACTTGTTTGAAACCTATTTGAGTTTCTTTTTTTCTGTTTAACTCAAAAGAAGCTAATTTGAAAAAAAAATCTGACATCCTTTGACATCCTTATTTATTTATTTATTTTACTATGGAAATCGATGGGGTCCAGCAACCAGCATTCACTAAATATCTTCTTTTGTGTTTAAAATGAGGAAGAAAAATAAAAGTGGTAATTTTCACTTTTGAGGGAACTATCCCTTTAAAAACTTACTTTAAACAAAGTAGACACTTGTATTTCCTATATTTTCTGTCTTCTAATTACATTTTAAAACTGATTTATTATGAAAAACAAAATCAGATGTTGCCTTTCACTTCAACGTAGTTGAGATGTAACAATGTTATACAAACACAAATACAATTTATATCAATGAACATCTTATTTTTATTAACTAAATTCTCCCCCGATCAAGATTTATGTACTGTACAGCATTACAATTAACTACAAGCTAAAAGTGATAAATCAAATATGACAACCAAAGCAAAATAATACAATTAAAGTGAAGTATTATAATGAAACCAGATGCAATACACACTAAAGTGTAGATAACCTTTAATGAACCTTAAACATTTGCTTTCTATTGTATTATTAAATTACCATTTGTAGGAAGTGTGCATTTGAAGGCATGCATGTCCGTGTAAGCAATAAAAAATAATTTGTTTGTTAGTTTAAGAGATAGTTGCTCTGTGGTTTGATTTCCTCCTCTTCATTACGTTTTAATAAATGCAATAAAAACGCATCCTTTATAAAAGAAAACCAACTCTATTGATCATCATCAAGAGTGTGAACTATAAATTGAATAATACATATTCAAATGTGCTCCAATTGAGGACACCTAATGATTTGGATGAAAGTAACATCCCACTGGTTTCCTGTGCACCATAAACAATATCAGAATCCATCAGAGATGTGCGCACGCAAATAATCCAAAATTAAAAATAGATTTATATAATAAATGTCTTCAGTGGTTTTCTTTTCTCCAGATTCCTCTAATGTTTAGCTTTTTACTAACATTATTCACCCAGTCTCACCTTACCTGACCTGGCCAAGGGGAGTTGGAACATGAGGCCTGGCTAGTTATCATTTCAAAGCCATATATATATATATATATATCCATATCCTCATTTCTGTATATATCAGCAGCGTAGACATCCAATCCCTGAGCTGTAAAGTCATCTCAAAGTTAGGCCTGGTTCTTTGAAGTTCCACCAACACAGGCCAAAGCCTGGACAGCATTCGACACTGTCATTATTCAGTCAACAGACTTACATTTAGCATAATATACAGAATATGCCTCCCTGTGTTATATTTATTTTTTTATTTATTTATTTATTTTATTTTTTACACAAAAAGTAGAGTACAGAGTATTTGGATATGTTTATAATTTGCATTCATTTCCAAAAAATGTAGTGTAATGATTTAAACTATCTGCACACCTTTCTTGAGTAACTCGCAAAAATTTAGAAAAGTTTTGTAATATAATAATACTAATAACAATAATAATAATAATAATTATTATTATTATTGTTATTGTTGTTGTTAGTAGTAGTACACATTTTTTATAGACAAATTAGAATGCAAACCGACTGCTTTTAAAAAATATAAATAATCTAAAACAATTTGAATATTTATTTAGTTATTGATAATAACAATAATAATAATAATAATAATATACCTATTATATTACAGACAGTCTCTAATTTGTTTTACACAAAAAAGAAAATATTATTATTATTGTTATTATTATTTTTTATTATTATTATTATTATTATTGTTATTAAGCAGTCTGTTTGGACTCGTATTGGTGTACAATAATAATAGTAATAAAAATAATATTAATTATTATTATTATTATTATTATTATTATTACTGTTATTATTATTATTAGTAGTAGTAGTAGTATTAGTGTTATTATTGTTCTTAGTATTATTGTTATTATTATTATTATTATTTCCATTGATTTATAATAAAGAAAACTATTGAATTTGTTAAAAGAACAAAATGATGAGAAGCCATGGCTTTAAAACTTTTAAGATAATCAGCAGTTAACCCAAAGTAGCGGTTTGGGAATTGGACCTTTGGATGTCGCCAAGCGATTCTATAGGGGGTGCACAAAATTCCGCTGGCTTGACTTTGCTTGGAGCTCTGCACTGCTGACTTCGCAAGCACTCCCAGATCTACACTTTGTTATTTAAATGCTCTTCTTTATCTCACCTTTGGAAGTGAAGAGAGTGCATGTGCCGTGTAGGGCAAGGACCAGAGGAGAGGAGTTGGAAGAGTGCGCCATGGCAAGAGGCAAGTTCTGGGATGACCTTGGAAGTCACTCAGCAGCGAGTTACCCCCGGTGATAGGGCCTTCACTGAAAAGTTGGCATGGCCACTGCCCCTGGCACAGGCAACGATCCGAGAGACCAAGACTGGGCTCCTGTCCCACTGGAGCCCGATAACGATCAGATGGCAAGCTCCAGGCTGGCATTTATTTGGGATACAGTTAAGAAAAGTGATGGCCGCACAATCATTGACTGTGTCACTTGATAATAGCCCGAAGCAAACAGGGTTCGGTAGACTCGCATTCCTCACAAGAGTGATTCATTTGTTCTGCTTCCATGCGGTTTACTATCTGCTGTGTATCTCGCAGTCTCTCTCCCCTGGACATCCAATAGCCGCCAAAAGATTTCCAATTTCACTTGGACAATGGCCTCAGAGGGCTGTAAAAGACCATTGATTTGGACCCTCCTGCAGATATTCTCCCTAAACAGTGAGAAGCATCTTTCAGACCATTTTACATCTTAATGGATAAACCATTGAGCCCCGCTTGATTGTTTAACTAAGAAAGTATATCATCGAACCACAAGGACCATTTGCACAGGGGCCTTCTGGGATGCCGGGCACAAACAGTTGGACATTACAAAAGCAGAGATAAATGCTCCAGCATTCCCTTGTAGACTGTTGCAACAGGATGGCGGCGGAGGGATAGTTAGAGAAGAGAATCATTAAGGGTGGGATGGTGAAAAATACTCTAGTCTGGGTGAGGAAGCAAGACTTCAACATAAAGGTCAAGATGGTAGCCTTAATTTGGAAATCTGTGTTCACGCTAATTAGCTTTGGCCAGGCCAATAAAGCAACTATTCAATGGAACGGCTAATAATGTCACCATATGAAAACAAACAGCAACAGTCCCCCCTCCTCCAAAGAGCAAGCAGCGACACGGAAGAAAGTGCAAGACTACACTAAATTGTCACAAACCCTGTACATCTCAGCCATACCATTAGAGCAACCTTTTGGGAAATTATCTCTGACTGGCCAGGAGCAGCGGGACAAGTGGAATATCAGTTAAGGATGCGACACCTCGATTCAAGCTGTCTTAGTTAATATTGTTCAGTGGATGGACTTTTAATTGCCTTCTCCTAAAGTCTTCCTTCTCAAGTCTTCACGTGGTACGGATGAATCCTCTCGGCTTCCTAGCAGGGCTTGAGCTGCAGGGATTCAAGCCGTTCCTGTGAACAGGACTGGACAGGGTTATTAGAAGGTAGAAGATTTGAGATTGGCCCTTGGCTTGTGTGGTAGCTATTTCAAGAGCGCTTTCCTCCACTGAGCAGTACGCCATAAGGGACTATATGAAATCACAAGCTGTTTTTTTTTTTTTTGCACTCACCACAACAGAAATATTTCAAAGCGGGGTCTGTTTTGTGTGCCAGTGTTGTGGGGGCTGGATCTGGCCATATGTCAGAGCTCACTGCGAGAACAGCCTGGATCTGCTGGGGCTGGGACTCTCCGCTAGGCGATGTCTTCTCTTCCAGCTCTCTGCTCAACCCTGCGAGGCCTGATGTCACCCTGTGCTGCCTGATACACAGCAGTTGGCTGTGCCCAAACACACACAGGGGAACAAACACACAGTTCCACCCACACACAGAGTAACAACAAACACACACTATGCAAACACTCCACATGGCCGAGGTCAAACTAGCTATTGCATCATCCAGATATTGTCTGAAGTAATTACAAGCATCTGTTTGAAGCGAGAAAGTCTCCACAGTCCTTGACTCTGGTCCTGACACCCTGTGATTCTATACTGCTAATAGAGGTGGAAAACCAGCACATACCGCATATTACATATACAGGATCAGTGACCACAAATATACATATTACCATTGTTTTACCTGTATTATCATTTCAATATCATTTTTGAATGACTGACTGAATTAGTGTATGGATGAATGAGCCATTTATATAGAGCTTTACTATGTACTTTAGGACAGGGATAATTTAAAGGCCATGATTGATAAGGACGGATGGAGGGAATTTGGCCAGGGATATACCCCTGCTATTTACTAGAAGTGCCATGGTTGTTTATAATCACCACAAAGTGTCAGAAACTCAGTTTCATGTCACATTCAAAGTGTAGTGCTTCTTACAGTGTAGTGTCACTAACACCACTAGTTTTCTCAGGAGGTCTCCTATTAATGTACTGACCAGGAATGGCCCTGCCTAGCTTCTGTGGCAACCAACATTGGACTAATGTGTGCAAAGGAATGTAGCAAAAATACCTAGCCGATAATACATTAGGGTTTTTCAAACTATAGTTCGGTGAATGTTTCTGAAGAACACAAGCACTCATGCATTGTTGTCAAAATATTCCACCAATGTACAAATGTACACGAGCATGTGTGAGTCCATTTGAACACTTCATGTCTTGAAAACTCCCAAAACCTGTTTGGTATTGCTGCTAAGCCGATCAGCTGGTACGTTTAAAGGCCTGTGTGTAAATACACAGCACTTAAAAATGTACATACACAGATCAGCCTGAGGTTGAACCATCACTCAAGGTTTTGTTTCTAATATTGCTTAGCAAAGCCCACAGAGGGGAGTTTCCTCCAAAGCAGCATTTGGCATTAAGCTACTGACTCAACGATGAATGGCTCTGATAAACGCAGGGTTTTCACACGTTCACTCAAGAGAAGACGTAATGGGACATGTAGAAAACCACATACTGTAGCATGGCTGCGAGTGATCCTCCTCACTGGACTGTTTCTGCTCTCATTCGGGAATTCTCAGCCATTATCCTCTTCTTCTATTAAACAAAAAGAGACGTTTCCTTCTCTGGTAACAAATTCTCCTGCATCCACCTCCTCCCCTTCTGTCAGAAGGCAGGGCTTAATGCTAGAGCTCCTTCCCACTGCGTTTCTGCACAATTAGCTCCACAGAAACTGGGGAACAGCAGCTGAGTTGGAGAACCAAGATGGATGATTGAAGTTGTGAAGGTGACGGGATGGCAAAAAAATAGAAAAACAACATCAGCCATCAGCTAGCGGAGCCTGGGAGGAAGTAATAGTCTCTGTCAGCCATAAAGCCCTTCTATAGAGGTGCAGGCCACAACTCCATAAGGCTCCACAATTTCTGCAGTTCCCTTCATAGATAGTCAGCTTAATTACCCAGCAGGCCATGCATGTGGGGGCAGAGCCATTGTTAGAGACAGAATGACATATGCACTCGGCAGCAGAAATGTACTTGGACAGATCAGAATCATGAAGCAGGCTTTGAAATCTGCTGACTCTTCAAGACAAACCCAGAGTTTTCATGCCCTTAGTAGAAGTGATCTGAAGGTCTAGAGGGGTGAAAATTAATGGGTTTGGTCCAAATGCAAGTTCAACAGGCCAATTAGTTAAATTAAGCTACAAATGTACATTATTAAGAGCAGTAGAGCAATTTGATTCTCTTATAAAACACTCTTCAGTGATCTTTGCTCACTTAAACACTCTTGTCATCAAAAATAGATCACTTAAACAGAACTGATATTTAATTTCCTCCGTGTGGCACTTAATTTTCACACTTTTGTTTAATTCACAAGTTGGATTAGCATATGAAACTTTGCAATGTGATATATCGTTTAGAAAGAGGGACTTAAACAAGCCCTTTGCATAGAGCTGCAACTGATATTTCATTCATTGCAGACTTTTTTTTAACATTCATTTAATCTCAATTTTCATTGTACAAGTTGAACCATGTCCAATAAGTCTTTTTAGCCTATATTATGCCATTTATATTCATTGTGTTTACTGATACTGCTGGCGTAAAACCTGCAGTAAATAAACAGTATCTCAGCATTGCTAACTACTCAATATTTCAAATGACTTGAGCCACCAGGGAACATTTTGGTTAAAGTGATTTGGGACAACTGTATGTTTGTGCTATCCCAGCCAAAGTTATAAATTTTCTTTCTAACACGCATTGTGTGTGAAAAAAAAAGAAGAGAAAATATGAAACGTGACATCCCAGGCCGAGTGAATCTGTTAAACACCTTCCCCCATGTGTTTTATAATGATGATTTCAGCATAACACTGATCGTCCTTTCTGCCCTTTCTGACATGATCGCTCCTTTTATCCCTCTTCTCTCTTTCTCTCTCTCTCTCTCTCTCTCTCTCAGTCCTCCATTCTGCCCATGTGCCACCAGTGTTTAATTGCCGTGTCATAATGAAATCTAGTTTGATGAAGAACAATTCAGGCTCAGGCACCGCCTAATCAAATTAACCAAGTCCTTTTTGATTTTCAATTATCTCGTTCAGCGGAACGTTTCCTCCCTGGCATGGATCGACTACGACTGGAACTTTACAAAGCTAAAACAATGCTGCCTAACTATCATGTCGGACAGTTGATGTGTACCTCCCAAGACATCCACTAGTGACCATCTGGGGTCGCTGTATCTTTTTTTATTTTTCCCATTTTGGTATTCTTTCATCACCCAGGACTACCATCAGCAACAATGTGCCGTATGTATATAAGCTGCATGCTACATTCTTAAGCAGCATAAAGAGGTATTCCAATGGTCACAAACTGTAACATCTTGTCAAAGTGTCCTCAATATTAATGGTCTACTGATATGAGATGTTGTTTGTTTGTTTGCATGCATGCCTGATGGTATGCAAAGCATTGAGGCCAAATACTGTACAATCTGGCATATAAATACATCGCAACTAAATTTAGTCTTTCATCTTTATTTGACAAATTCATTCATTCATTCATTTTCATTTCAGCTTAGTCCCTTTATTAATCTGGGGTCGCCACAGCAGAACAAACCGCCAACTTATTCAGCACATGTTCTACGCAGCGGATGCCCTTCAAGCTGCAACCCATAATTGGGAAACACCCATACACTCCCATTCACACACATACATTACTGACAAATTAGCTTACCCAATTCACACATAGCGCATGTCTTTGGACTTGTGGGGGAAACCGGAGCACCCGGAGGAAACCCACGCAAACACGGGGAGAAGATGCAAACTCCACACAGAAATGCCAACAGACCCAGCCGGGGCTCGAACCAGCGACCTTCTTGCTGTGAGGCGATTGTGCTATACACTGCGCCACCGTGCTGCCTTATTTGACTAATTATTTATTCAAAATTAACAATGACCAATGGATCAAATACAAAAAGGGGTATTCAAGCATCAAAGTAAGAACAGTGTAATACACCTTAACATTTGTCCTGTTTTTCTTCTAAGCAAAAATAATGACTAACATACAGTTTACTCTGATTTACTGAAGACACCCACTGAAGGCACTTTATTTGCATTTAAAATGCTTTATATGTATTTAAAATCCCATTTGTGGACACAAAACATTGGCATTGTGTCATTGACCCAAATACCAACAAACAAACAGTCAAACAAATAAATAAAAAACACACTGAAACACAACACTAAAACATGCAGCAAAACAAACAGTAAGAACAAAAAAGAGAGAAAAGAAAATACATAAAAATAAAACAAAACCAATTAAACAACAACAAAAAAAAAACATGAAAATACCTGAAAATACAAAATAAAATAAGAAAATAAGATAAGAAAAAAATACATCAAATAAAACAAAAGCAACTAAACAACAACAAAATAAAGAAAAATAAACCAATAGACAGAGAAAGCACCAAATAAATAAATACAACAGACATGATCTTATAATGCTTTGTGAAGTACTTTTAGTCGAATTTCAGCTAAACTGCAATTGTGCTTGTCCGTCTAAATTCTTTCGAGATAAGCGCTTTCTGTGTGGAATTGATTACTAATAATCACCTCCAATAGCAACAGTGTCCAATGTGCTGTGATGTGTGCCAAACTACTGTTGTGTGGGCCTGGTGTTCAAAGCCAGGCGGCGAGTTTGCTCTTCACCTCGTAGGGTGATGCTACCTTAAATGCTTTATACATGGAAGGCTGTACTGACTCCATCAAAGTGCCTGAACCCTGCAGAGATGATACACACCGCTTGAGGGATTACATCAACTAGGCCCTACTTAAGGCCAGCCAATAGTCGGCCACAGTGAACTCCTGCCGAGTGCATGTCAGAGGCTGGAGAAAACATCTCGACAAGTGCAGACAACTTGCTGCCCCTGGCACACAGACTTTACTGAGAGAGCTAGGAGGAGGATGTATTAGAAAGGTCTGTTTCTATAGGATTCAGAAAAAAAAAAAACAGCACTTGTGATATCCTCAACCGCTCACCTGTACCTGACTTGGTCCCAATAGCAACTGTGTTTGCTGATCCTGTGTCAGGCATGTCTGGTGCTGTGGCGTTCAGTGCTGGACCAGAAGAGCTCAAAGCTTCCCCCAAACCTTAGCAAGGCTTCCTGAGTTCTACATTCTGTTGAATCCGACGTATAATAAAATAAAACAAATGGAAGCGAGCTGCAGAAATGGCCAAGCAAATATTTAGTGACTCAGTGGCTCGTTCTGACTTTTTTTGGAGAATGCTTGAGTTAAGTTAATAAAATTTTAACATTTAAACTGACTCATTTCAAACACTCCTTTTTTTTTGTTCCATCAAACCAGTGGGGTATACTCACAGGATTGTTGGATGTCAAAACCATCAAAAAATAATTTGATAGTAATCAGATATTTCTTAATTAGTAGAAAACAATTAACACCACAAAATAGAAACAAAGTACATCATATACTGTATACACACAATACATTGAATCAAACAAAAAGCAAATCACAAAAACAACTATCTATAAAACGTACTTACTCCCAGGGCCATTTATATCGAAGCTGATATTTAGCTGCATCATATTGGTGTTTCGTAACATCTTGTTTTTATGAGGTGGGTTGTTAGCCCAACACTCAACCCCCAACCTGGAGGACCAGGACACACACACATACACTACGGACAATTTAGCTTACCCAATTCACCTACAGCACATGTCTTCGGACTGTGGGGGAAATCGCAGCACCCAGAGGAAACCCACATGAACACGGGGAGAACATGCAAACTCCACACTGAAATGCCAACTGACCCAGCCAGGGCTTAAACCAGTGACCTTCTTGCTATGAGGCGACAGCGCAACCCACTGCGCCACTGTGTCGCCCTCTATAAAAAACATATCTACATAAAAAAACTCCACAGACAAGCAAACAAACAAAACAAAATTAAATTAAATGAAACAGAAAAACACAACACACACAACAAAACAAAAAAATGAAAACAAAACAAAAAATAAATAAAGAAGAAACAAAAATAAAGAAGAACAAAATAAAACACTAAAACAACCAAGCAAAAAACAAATCAGCGCCATACTTTTTAACCTGCAACCCTTAACATTTAAATCAAAAGGGGTTCCTCTAAATCACATCATCCCTTATAAAACTGAAATCCTGAAATTGCTTCTGGTAAGCTGCCTGTGTGAATTGATGCTGCTTTAATTACCTCCTTAATCATGAGACTTTCAATCACATGTTGTACAGTCAATTGTTCAAATATATCTCTGTGCACGTCATACTTCACCCTCAGCACTCATACATCCTGTGGCCCTTTACTCTGGAAATTCCAATCATTACAGGGAAATTAGGCAAGAACAATTATCCCCACTTAGATCAAGAGGATATTGAGATACTGTAAATATATATAGGTATATCAAACTGTTTCAGTATGTTGTCGTGAAGATTAAAATTGCTCAAGCAAAACACTGTTGTCACAAGAAGACTGTGCTGCACAACATACAAATACAATATTTTATAAACCCTTCAAGACTCTCATGTGGCTCAACACTAAATTTCACCCATCCATACAGACACTGACACAGGACTAGACCATTTCATCAGACAACTCAAACAAAGAGACAGTATGGCAATGGAATCTCATG
>CAIGQV010017602.1:11715167-11729768 GCA_903798115.1 Danio jaintianensis | reverse complement strand
ATAATAATAATAATAATAATAATAATAATAATAATAATAATAATAATAACAACGTGCAGTATTGCAGCTGGTATTTTAGGAATGGCCCTCTTAGAATTTACTTAAAAAAAAAGACACAAATGCCTCTGGCACACCCTTAAACAAAAGGTGAGCTGCCCCTGGGTGAGATTATCAAACTGAATATGCCATTAACTATCAGACAGTTTTCAGACAGTTTTCAGACAGTTCAATGAACACTCAACTGAGTTTTCTGCTTCCAGTTATTTTCATCCTCTCTCTCTCTCTCTCTCTCTCACACACACACACACACACACACACACGCACACACGCACACACACACACGCACGCACACACACGTTCGAGCTGTGAGTGCCTGCTCTCTAGATCAAAGACGTTTAACTCTGCTCTCGCTGTCAGCCAAGGGTCAGCATTGTATCATCTTCTCTGGCTCAGCCACACAAAGGTTGTGCGGTGACTTCTATTTGATTTCTATTTGAAGAAAATATTAGATTTTCCAATTTGAGCTAAATCCCTCCCTTGGGCTCAGAGATAGGACAGGAACACCTTAAAGTTGGCCAGATAATCAGGGTTCTTAAGCACTTTTCCCTGACATCCATGAGCACGTTGTGAGAGAAACTCAGCCAGGCAGAAAGGTAGATTTCTGTCAAAGTCATCACAGGAAATAAGCAATTCAGACCTCAGTATTTTTTTTTCCCTTTCTTTCTTTTTGCTAATTTAAGACAATTCAAGATGATTAGACAATTTTCCCAGAAGGAATGGTGATGGTTGGGGGAAAAAAATCTCAACCGATTCATTATAAATTCTGTCAGCATCTTTAATATAATCTGTCTACATTGTCTTTGGTGTATATCAGGTTGATCTCATATGTAGTTGTAGGTTGTTAAAACAGTGCTTTTTTGTTTCATCTGTCATGTCTTATCTTATGTAGGTGAGCAAGAAATGATAGTGGCACCCCATCCAAAGGTTCGTTTTTAATACAGAATGAACCACAGAATGTTGACATACTGACAGCATCTATGGCTACATTTACACCAGGTATTAAACTCAATTGTCAATCTGATTGCAATATGATGACACTAAATATAGGTGTAAACAGAGTCTTAAAACTTTTGAGGTTGTTCACATTCAACCACTTCCAGAGGCAGACAAAAAAAGATCACTTTAACACAATAAGATCACAATATGAAATATATCAATTATTTATTTTGAAGTATGTAAGACAAAGTATTGTTTTGTCAATTTGAAAAATATTTGGTTTAATATTGTTACATGCACCTGTTACATTTCTTTCTAATTTTTTATAATTAACTTGATGATTATGCAGAGCCTAGCCCAACATACAAAAAACAACAACATTTAGACTACTTTACACTTATACCCTAACGCAAACCTCTCTAATAAAACGCTAATAAGCTTCAACTGTGCATACACAGCCCACAGAGTCCAAATCCACACCTACGATTGAATATTTTTCCCCTGCTGCTCACTTGAGAAGCGTGTGTGGTGTGTGTTTCTGCCAATTACCTATGCTAATCGTCACAGCCGTGTCGCATTCCTCTCAACCACCGCACAAGCAAGCCTGCAATCCCTCCCCCAAATATTTGCGCAATTTTCATCTGATCTGGAATCATCTGGGAACGAGGATTACCCGAGACCACTGTCTCCCACGCTTCTCTCCACCTCCACTCTTTGTTCTCCCCTCCGCTGTGTTCGCACATACACCTCTGTCTTCCTAATGAGGCAGATTAGCCTGTTTTAGATCCTAGTCAGAAGCTTGCTAATGGCTCCCTTCATTTCAACACGGAAGGGACAGGAAAACAAGCCGGAGCGCAAACATATGCCGACACGACCCGAGGTTCACCTCATTGTCAGAATGTACAATTTAACAAATACTTTTGCCAAGGTATTCGCTGATAATGCATTCACGCAACATTTGGAGCTGTCAAAGAGCGCGGGATCTCCGGTAGATAAGTTTACGGCGGGATCACGGTGCCAGCTGATGTCGTGCTTTTGTGCTTTTAACGCTGCAACGTGTCAAAGAGAGGTAGGACAGAAATAATGAAGGCAAACCATTCTTGGGAGTGAATAAAAAAAGGACTTCTGGGACATGATGAGAAGTGTGTCTAAGGTGCAGAGGTGGAAGGATGGGATCTTTTTCTAATTGCAGGCTAGGAAGCGAAAAATGAAAAATAGGAAGGAAGAGAGCGAGCGAGAATGTGAAAAATAACCTGCCATTAATCATCATATGTAATGATGGCTTAATTATCTTCTAAACTCCCCCTTCTCCCCCCCACACAAAAAAAATCTATTTGACAACAGGTGTAAATGAATTCTTCATTGTTTTAGAGAATAATTGGTGCAAGCTTGCTGGAGGAAGGCTGGAGACGTAATTAAATCCAAAAGCGAGCTGAATAAATGAAGTGGGGAGTTGGGGTGCGCACGCATGACAGATATTAATGTCCTCCGATGAAATGTGGCCATGCCAGTAATAACCCATTCACAGCCATGAAGAGCTGCTGGCCAGTGAAGTTATAGGGGAAGAGATGCATGCTGGGAGATGGTCAAGAATGGAGCTGGAAAACAGACAAAAATTTTGGAATTTTGGACATTTGAATTTGCCTGTAGAGCAAATTTTGGAATTTTTCATATGTGAACCTGGACCACAAAGCCAGTCAATGGCCAAAAATATATTATATGGGTCAAAAGTATTGATTTTCCTTTTATGCAAAGATCATTAGTAAAGAAAATTCAGAAATTCACATTTTTAAAATTAGTAATATGCATTGCTATTAATAAAATTTTTACAACTTTTTTTCTCAATATCTAAACCATTAAAAAAATTTGGCATCCAGATGACAATGTTGGAAAAATCAAGCACCACCACACACATCTTTAAAGAAAATTAAAAACACTATATTATCTATGTCCAACAGGTAGTGGACAGTGTAATTCAGTATTTTCAGCAACACAAATACAGCCATTGAATGTGGTTTTGGTTGTCAAGTACTCACACCTGCTTAGATTGAATACTTTCACAAAACTGCTAATTTGTTCTCAAACAAAATTCTCAAAAAAGATTCTCAAAAACACAAATAAAGAATTTTAAGGCCTTAAAATGATCTTGTGTAAATGAATTGCAAAAATGCATGCAATGTTTTCTTTTGTTGAAACCATAAGTCAAATTTAAAACCACTGAATTCTCAATTTTGAAAAATTATACAAAACGTCAGCAATAACTATAGGTCATTATTCCATGCCTCCAAAAAATGCATATAATATACACATGTAATAAGTAAATAACTTTAATTTCTACTTACTGTAGAAATTACAGTAAGAAAAAAAAAAAACATTAAAATGTTTCTAAAAAAAGTTCAGTATTTTTACTTCAAAATCTCACATTTAAAGGGCCAGTGAAGTGCTTTGAAATTTGTGGGGTTTTTTTGTTGTTTTTTTGCTGCAAGCTTTGGGTGTTTATATCAGTTTTATATTTTCTAAACGCAAATTTTGGAGCACACTGGCTAATAGATTACCTTAAAACTAGCAGACTGAAACTAGCATCTAAAATATGTTATTTTAATTTTACTGGACCTTTAGTTGAATTTGTTACTTGCCAGTTTCTGAATGAAAACTGTTTCGACACAAATTTTATTGGCAGTATAGCCCCTCTAGTCTCTGTTATAGTCGCCTGTTATAAACATGCATTTTTTACATCAGAGGTGTTTTCAGGTCAGCATTAGTGGTTCGTCTAGGATTTGTGGAGTGATTTCACTAAGCAATGTCGCAGAGACCAGAGGGCAAAATACAGGCCAAGCAATTTGCACAGTAGTAACACACTTGGCACTGCCCGAAAAACGCTACTACAGTATGTGCCTAAAATACTCAGCCGTATTTTGCCATGCAGCCTGGCAAGACTGCTGGAATCATTGCACCATGTATCATCAGCTTCTGTGTCTCGACATTTGGCCGACAAGCGATAACAGTGTGTGCCACCAGACAAGCATGTTTGTGCTGTGTCTAATGTTGGCTGTTTTTGTTTGGATAAAGCCTGATTCAGAGAGATGGAGTTTACATGTCAAACACAATCCTAGTCTTGAGGGAGCGAAACAGGCGTGGGTTTACTTCAAAAAGGGGTACGAGGGGCCCGACACATGAATCCTTGGCATTTTTTCCTGTATTTCAATGTAACATAAACACTCTAATGGCGTAATCGACAGAGAGGAAACAACCTTGTTGGATATCCTAGGCCTTGATAATGAAATACATAAATGCAACATCTGTTCTTACCAATGCCTTGTTCTTTTCCACTTCTTCCTTCATTTTGCCTTTGATGTCAGTGCATGTTTTTTTGGGGGTTGAAAACAAAATGCAGGGTACCGAATGAATAATGGAAATGCAAAGGCCACCTTTTAATCTCAGCAGGCCTTCGGTGCTATTCTTCAAAGGCAAGACAAAGCCCCCC
Source organism: Danio jaintianensis (assembly GCA_903798115.1). NCBI lineage: Eukaryota > Metazoa > Chordata > Actinopteri > Cypriniformes > Danionidae > Danio > Danio jaintianensis. The sequence continues at coordinate 11,725,288 of CAIGQV010017602.1, read as the reverse complement.
TCCCACTTTAACGCACACACGCGCCGTCAACGCCGTAAGGCAATCATCCTTATATGAAGTGGAAAGGCTTGTTGTAGATGGCCGAAGGTGTCACGTCATGGGGGTAAGCCAGATAATGACCTTGTAAACACACACATACACATACACGCATATCTGATACAGAAGTCATTATCATCGAAATAGAAAAAGATCAAAGGGTTCAAACTGTGCTCAGACAATGTTCTGTTTTTTTGATGTTTTTGATATAAAAATGTTGAAATGCAATCTGAAATACAGTCTGAGGTGCAAATTTAGAACACAGGTGACAGCGTATCAGTATGAGTCTATATTATCAGGATAACAGGAGATGTAAAAATCACAACGGGTATGAACATTGGGTATGGACTCCAGATTAGTCCCAATTTGTTGATTTTTTCCATATATAGTGCACAGCATAAATGAGTACACCCCCTTTCAAAATGAATACTTTTATCCATTTCTCTGTTAGTATATTTCTGGTGCATTTAAACAAAAGAGTTGTATTAAACAGTTCTTATCATTAAAGTAAGAGTGTGGCCACCAAATTTATTTAGGATTAGAAAAACAGTACATTTAAATTCAAAAGAGGTGTTATAAAAACAAATCTAATAAGAAAATACAAACTGCAAAATCTCCAAAAAAGTAACATTTTTATCTTTCTCTAATTTTTATTTTATCTTTATAAAAATTTTTATTTAACATGTTTCCCTAATATATTAATATATATATTGGGATGTACTATTTTTTTGTACCGTGATCTTAGTTATTTTGTTAAATTAAGTTTTTTTTGTTTTGCCTTTGGTACTGACTAATTCATTCATTCATTCATTCATTTTCTTTTCGGCTTAGTCCCTTTATTAATCAGGGGTCGCCATAGCGGAATGAACCGCCAACTTATCCAGCATATGTTTAACGCAGCAGATGCCCTTCCAGCTGCAACCCATCACAGGGAAACATCCATACACACTCATTGACACACATACACTACAGACAATTTAGCCTACCCAATTCACCTATACAGCATGTTTTTTGGACTTGTGAGGGAAACCGGAGTACCCCGAGGAAACCCACGCGAACACGGGGAGAACATGCAAACTCCACACAGAAACGCCAACTGACCCAGCCGAGGCTCGAACCAGCGACCTTCTTGCTGTGAGGCAAACGCTACCCACTGCGCCACCGTGCAGCCCGGTACTGACTAATGTAATATATAAACACACATTTCAAATAGCAGATTTTATATACCCCCCACCCCCCTTATACACTGCTGAACTTAAATGAGTACACACATTTAATCAACATCTCAGTGAATGTTGACAATATGCAATATTGACACACACGCGCACACACACCCAAACTTAATATTTTCATTATATTTAATGCATTAAACGGGAATATTAATCAACTGGTATTTTTTTTAATGTGTATTATTTTCCCCAGCTCTGCATGCTATTTAAAAGCATATCCCTTGTGACAACATTCCCATATCCCATAAATAGCCCCAGTTTTCTCCAAATCCAAAGTAAAAGCTAATACCTGAGCAGATTTTGTTATGTGTGTGTCTGTGTGTGTGCATGTGTGAGTGAGAGACGGAAGCACAATCTGTTTAAAATCACACTTATCAACAAATCATGGATAATCCGTTCAAACTGAGAGAGCCAAATTACTGCATTCTGGCAATCATTCAGTTTACTAATTACAAGTGAGACAATCGCCTCTTCTCTCTCACCTGCTCTGTTTTCAGAAAATATCATGCTGGATGACAGAAGAAGATGACAGACAGGCAACTCAGCTGATAAGAGAGCTCATTGCTGCATGCTGCCTGTTTAAAGTAATATTCAAAGGTTTTTTAATCACGTCTCTGCTGTCTTTAGTCTGACTTTGATTCAGATCCATGGATTCAGATTCTGCAGGGCTCAGACGGGGCTGACAATCCACTGGAGAGATCTGTGATCTGAGTGATAAATCTGGGTGGCATCGACTGATGAGGGGACACTTTGTTATTCGAGGCAATTTGCAACCACTGAGATTCAGCTGTTGATTCAGTACTCGAGTTTATGTACTTGTGAACGATTTCGGAATAATATCCTTTTTCTTTCAGTAACAGAATATTTAACAGGTGTATTTTTTACATGATTTAATTACTACTGTAACAGCTTCAGTTATTCATATTAACTACCTACAGTATAACCCCAAAACAAAGCCTAATTCTAACCCTATAGCAAGTACATTAATTAATGCAGTCTTTCAATATGTAATTTAACAATGATACTGTTTTCATTAAAAAAAGAAAAAGTGCATTAAGCTTCAAGCTTGCATATTGCATATATTATTATAAATATTAATGCACCCATAGTATCTTATACACATTTAAATTAGTTGTACTGTATGTTTACCTTAATTTTAACAAACAGCCTTTATACTTTATTAGCTTAGCACATTTATATATATATATATATATATATATATTGTACTGTACATGCTTTCTCACATATTTTTTATGTAATGTGTTTTAATGTAAAAGTTTAAAGAACATTAAAAAAACAAGAATGTGTTAAAACAAAAACAAAATTTGTCTTATAGCTTTTGTATGAAAATAATTATATATAATTTTTTCATTCATTCATTCATTTTCCTTCAGCTTAGTTTAAAGGTCGCCACAGCGGAATGAACCGCCAACTATTCCAGCATATGTTTTATGCAGTGGATGCCCTTCAAGCCGCAACCCAGTACTGGGAAACACCCATACACCCTCACATTCACACACACACACACACACACACACTCATACACTACGCCCAATTTAGTTCACTTATAGCACATGTCTTTGGACTGTGGGGGAAACCGGAGCACCCGGAGGAAACCCACGTGAACACGGGGAGAATATGCAAACTCCACACAAAAATGCCAACTGACCCAGCCGGGACTCGAACCAGCGACCTTCTTGCTGTGAGGTGACAGAGGCTAACCACTGAGCCACTGTGCTGCCCCTATATATTTTTTTATGTATTGTAATTATTATTATTATTATTATTATTATTTTTTTTTTTTTTTTATTTATTTTTTTTTTTTTTTGTCAAGCCTTTCTTGGAAATGTGTAAAAAATTAGCAAGTCTGCTATAACACTTAAACAATTGCATATAGTCTGTCCAGTGTAGTTGTGATGTCCATGCCAAATGAATCAAATCAAATCAAAATAATTAAAACAAATTAATTGTTCCTACTAGGAGATCTGGCACACCTGACTGAGTGGCATTGCTCTAAAATATAGTTTTAATTATGAAATGAAAAATTTGCTTTAATTAGGATGAGGCTGAGCACAGCAGCACAATCACATGGACTACTTATTAAATAGTATAAGAACTGAAATAGCTTGAATGCATGAATGACTTATTTTGTATCACTAAAATCATAGTTTTCTTATTATTAACTTTCAGTGACTAAGTACTGTAAATCAGCATGCTTTGTCTAATTGTCTAAACCTCCATACCGCCAATGCCTGCGGAAAGCACAAAATGTGTTCATGTACGTAGAAATGAAAACATAAATATATTTAAACATTCATGTGAAATCCTATATTTTAAAGTTGTTTTCTAATTAAAATAGGCTATTTTATGATCAACAACAGAAAATGAATGAATTTAAAATAAGCATTCTGATCTGTCTGTTTTTTTTTACAGAAGCTTGTTCCTTGTGTCGCCTGGTGGATATAGTGTGAAGGACTTTTAAATAATTGTGACGGCGAATGACAACGCGTGACAAATTGCAGGATGCTGCGTGAAAAAAATAATATGCATTCTTAATGGCCATATCTGTAGCTTAATGCCTTAATACTGGATATAAGCCAAGATGGTCAGGTCGTTGACTAAGCAGCTCAAATTCATTGCAAAAGGGTGAATTTAACAGCACAATCTATACCAAGAAACTTTCAGAAAATATGAGAACATAAAAGCTCCCCCCTCTTTCTCAGCTGCCTGGGCAGTAGCACTGGAATAATGTATGACTTTCATAATACAGCCATGGAGGCCCATGCAAATAAGTGTGAAACTGCAATATAATCATTTATGTAAATGACACAAAGCTGGGCTGTAGCTTCATTATTCCACACAACCTCTGATGAAAGGGTAAAAAAAAAAAGGGAAAAGAACAAGAAAAGTTCTTGTTTTCCAGACATGAGGCGGAAATCAATAGAACGACGAGGCGCTTAAAAAAGAGAAAGCCTTTGATATTCTGTTAAAAATGAATTTCCTTTGTCCTGCCTCAGAACTCAGGTCTACAGTATAGCTTAAATGATTTATACAGGAGAATTAAACACAACCCGACTCCGAGAGAAGTATCAAATTGAGGAGAACTCTATCTGTGAGTCTTGAGTTTGGTTTTCTCTCTAGAAGTGGTATCACTTAACCTTGGGTCAGACAAGACGTTTTGCGTGTCATTTTCTACTTATTCACTTCCATTAAGTATCAAAGATAAGTAGCACAAAATCAGCTTTATGCATTAAAACAGTTCATAGACTGATTTTGACCAGAACAACCTTACATCTTCAACATTTTATGCACTTACAAGGTGTTTTGTAATCGAAATACCTTTTTTATCCCTTCTAATGTCTAAAAAACTGAACTTTAAATGTGTTTTGAGTAGAATTGTTGAACTTTGCCAATGAGGACAAAATGATTTATGAATGAGAAAAGGGTAATGGAATGGTGTATTACCTTGCAGAGAGAAAAATGGTAAAATAAATTAATAAATGCCAAATGGTCTCTTATTCTACTCTCAATCAATTAAAACACCCTGCTTCTTTCACTGACTATAAATAATTATGCAATTACCAGCTGCCTTCTGTCAGTGAATGCTGTTCCTATTGCTAAAATGCAGAAGGTATAGTTACACTGGATTCAAGCCTAATCTACGTCAAAAGAGCCAGCATTGGAAATGAATTACCTGGATTTACAATACATGCATATGTTTTTAAATATCTGCTCATTTCAGCATTCTGTCGATAGATAGATAGACAGACAGACAGACAGACAGACAGACAGACAGACAGATAGATAGAAAAATAATTGCTATATCATTCTATTTATTTTAGCACATCTAGCCATCCAATCAATCAATCAATCAATCAATGAATCAGTCAACCAATCAAATCTCTATAAAGGGTTCGGATGCAAAAGCCTCCCCAAGTGATGTCTGAAATGTTATTTTAAAATCAGTGTTTTTCACGCAGCTTCCTATTTTTATGTTTAGTTATTTCACTTTAAAGGCAACGAAACTATCCTATTAATTCCCATAAAAGTAAAACACACTGGAGCCTGAGAATTATGTTCATTTTAGAAGAAAATTTCAGATGGCACTATATTTATAGATATGTAAAAATAAAAACAAGCATTTTTTTCACATAATAGGCACAATAATTAGAGCCGTATTATACATTTGCATCTAATGTCGCTAATTACAGCTAACCTTGATAAAACACATTTGACAAAAACCACTTGACTGGGCTTGGTTCATCAATATCCAAGACCCAGGCCTGCCGCATCTGCTCATATTCATCACAACTGTGACTCAGCTCCTGTAAAACACTCCATCCATTTACCCATCTATTAGTGCAGAAATGTTTAAATTGTCTAAAATAATTCAAAAGGCCCGTCTGTTTCCCAAAAAACCCTGCTGGAATCAGAGACACAATGAGGCCATCTTGTGGTTCTGTAGGGGCAGCTGGAACAGCTTGATGAGTAAAGGGTTTACACCAGGAAAAACAGCTGGCAAGCCTCAGTGCCCGAGGCCCAGTCAGCCTGGTGGACCCGCAGCAGAAAGCCCAGAAAGCACCCACCTGTCCGGCCTCGGGCCAGCCCTGCTAGACAGGAATGAGGCAGCCATCTGTGCATGAGGCCCCCTCAGCACCTGGATGCCCAGACCGCCACTGGCTCTCTACGGGATGGGAGGAAGCCAGCTCCCACTGACTGGATCTGAGACTCCAGAACTGAAGAAAATAAGGATCAGGCTCACTGGAGAGAGAGAGGAGACTCTCAGAGCTTCAATCCATCAGATAATGCTTAGTGCTCATGCTGTTTCCAGCGAGACCTGGGTTGACCTCTGCTGAATCTTAAAAGAGAAAGGCTGCATCCGAAATCGCATACTTTCATACTATACAGTAAAACAGAATTATAGTAAAAATATAGTAATAGTATAAAATAGTATAGTAAAAAACTGATGCAAGCCGAGTAGTATGTCCGAATTCATAGTATTGGAAAAACAGTATGTGAGAAGTACCTGCATGACCTACTGCTTCCGAGATTCTGAAGTGTGCATCTGATGGACGCTACGCTATCCCATGATGCCACGCGAGAGAATTCATGAATGGCAGTGAAGAGACATAACTGACATGGTTAGGTCACGTGATAATTACAAATGTCAGATGTAGTGCATCCGAGTTCCATTCATACTATACTCACATTCATATTATATAGAATGTACTTTACTAACAGTCCTGTAGAAAATTCTAATTCAAATGTAGTACATACTTGAGTAGTAGGCAATTTCAGACGATGTAGTATTGCTAATGTAGTACATACTTGAGTAGTAGGCAATTTCAGACGCAGCCATAGTTCACCAAAAAATGAAAACTCTGACATCATTTACTCATCTTTCACTTGTTCAAGAGTTTCCTTCTTCTGTTGAACAGAAAATAAGATATTTTGAAGAATGCTGGTTGCTGGTACTCAGCCAACATTTTTAAAAGAGAGTAATTGGTGATTGTTTTTTTTGGGAACTGTCCCTTTAAAAGAGGGCATTCACCAAGCATTTGATTTGATTATTTGTATTAGATTCAGATTGTACACATACTCAAATGTTTTCGAAAGAAGGGTTTTTTTGCTAAGCAAGGGTTGAATAATTTTCTTAAAAATACATACAGTATGTTGAGGCATTTTTGCTATTTAAAACTCTTTTAAACTTGAACATTTTAAAATGCTATTTATTTCTATGATGGCAAAGCTGAAAATCATTGAACGTCATCACTAACATCTTACACAAATATTTATTTTAGGCCTCCTGCTTTTCACAACTGTAACACTTAAAATGAAAATCATGTCATCACCTTTACTTTACTTGAACCTTTATGGTTTTTTTCTTCTTCTGTTAAACACAAATTAATATATTTTGAAGACAGCTGAAAACCATTGACTTCAATAGTATTTGTTTTCCCTACTTTGGATGTCACTGGGTAAAGGTTTTCATCTGTTTTTCAAAATAAATGAATGTGTTTAACAGAAGATTTTTTTTTTCATAATATCTTCCTTTTTGTCCAGCAGAAGAAAAAAAAAACTCATAAGGGTTTGAAACCACTTCAGGGTGCGTAAATGGTGAGTACATTTCCATTTTTGGGTGAACTATCCCTTAAAGCGGTAAGAATAAGATGCAGCATAATGAGTCTAAATTGACAAGTTTTTTATTGAAAAGAACAACGACGACCACATTTCAACACTCATGATGCTTCTGCAGTGACTGCTTACACTGAATCACAAGTGCCTAGTAAATAACCTGCAGATTTTCCTGCTAAACTGCATGTTAATTATTTTCCATCCTCCTCTATCCTGAAAGCACTGAAATTGCCTAGATGATTCAAAGCGAAATGGAGAAGAATCTCATGTAACAGAAAAGTATCAGGCGAAGGTCATAGACTGAGAAACGCAAACTTAAGAGTTTGTGAGCGTGTCTAAATCCTGTAATGATGGTGTGAAGCCAGGAAAGCGAGTCTCAGCATGGAAAAGCAACTAATGCATTAACATGCACAATGCCCAAGGCTATGTCTTTTACTCTTTCATGCTTGTGAAGAGTAACCCTGGACGGCTTTGTCTTCATCCCTCTTTCAGTGCGGAAGGGAGGGTTCGCCTCTGGTCCTGTGGGCTGAGAGGAAGGGTCCAGTGCAGCCCCTAAATCCAGCAGCGGCCGGCGGATCACACCTCCGATCGACAGTGTGCATATGAAGTGAAGATTTCCTGGGAAAGAAGCGTGAACTGGGAGAGAGGTCTGGATCTTCTCTCATAGTGAGCTCTTAAGCAAATTGCCATGTGGATAGACCTGCCCTGAATGCCAATGTACTATTGCTGATAAATGTTTTAGATGTTAAATAAAATGGACAATGTTGTAAGGATGCGCCGTTTATCGTACTGTTAAAATATAACTTGGTGTAGAAAATGGGATGTGGAAAAAGGGATAGAAAAAGGTGAGAAAAGGGATGCACAGCGTATCAGTATGCTATTGGTTATCAGCCAGTAATCAAATGTCAATCAACATTTGAAAAACAAAACAAAACAAAACAAAACAAATAATTGAAATGGACCATTTCTGGAACACATGGTCTCAGAATTATTTGGATTATCAAAAATGTATTTAAGTTTATTTAAATTTAATTAAAATATCAGTTATTTTATTTTATAATATTTAAACTATTTTTTATATTTACTTATGCACATGTTTTGGACATGTAAAACTGGCCAATACAATGTTTCTATGAATTCACAGTATTAATATCACATCGATTATCAACAAATATTAAACAAATATCTTTTTATTTTCAATCGCACATTTTTAAATATTTCAGACAATCAATCAGTTAAACAACAAACCAATAAACCAAATTAAATAAATAAATAGAATAGCCAATATTTAAATATAATCACACATTTTTACATTTTAAATATAATCACAAAGTGTTTTGTATATATACATAAATTTGTGATTCTATAAAAAAAAAAGTGTGATTATATTTAAATATTGGCTATTCTATTTATTTATTTATTTAATTTGGTTTATTATTCACATTTAAACAGCATTTACTAATGCATATATATACTTGTATTATTATTTTTCATTTTTTTCTAATTCACACCTTAAAGGGATTATTATACTATATGTATTTAATATAATAAATGAATAAATGTTTTTATATTTAATTTTACATATACTGTATTTATAAGTCTAAATACAAAACAAAACAGACATATGTAATATGCAGCAAAAAAACAAAAACAAAACAACAACAACAACTTGCTTTGATCACTGCTACCACAATCATCTCATCATTCTTGAAACATTAACTACTGTTGTTGCCAAATAGAAAGGGGTCTCCAAATTAAACTATACGTCTAAAAACAAAACAAGAGAAAACAACAGCACAAACAAGTTTCAGCAGAATGCAAAGCACAACAAATCTACTTCCGCACCTTCATACTTTATTTTTTTTGGCTGTTGTTTTTTTCTGTTATTTACTTCTGTGGAATCAAAGGGGTACCAGGCCCCGTGTGTCAGTAGTGTTTGGGAGATTTGAATCCCTCTCCTCGTCTCCAGCCTCGTCCCTCCTGGAGTCAGGAAGGAGACTTCAGAGGAGCTTCTGAACATCAATGCAGAGCCACAGTAAAGAGGTGTATCTGTGTGTGAGGACGTGGGAGTGTGTGTGTGTGTGTGTGCGTGTGTGCGTAGGCCGGCTGCTGAGGATCATGGAGAAAATAGAGGAGCACAAGGGAAGGTGGTTATCAGAGGAGCTGCGATGTCCTCCACACAGGACGAGCGCTCCCACTCATTTCAATGAGAGCTGTGCGCCTGTGAGAGTCTACAGAAGATACCAAAAAAATTGAAAAGTTCACACGTTTGGTTTAAACAGACGCTGATGCTGCACGATGATGCCGTGTGGATTTAAATTAGGTAAATGTCATTCTTTCAGTATGAAAAATGAATGCCTCTTTAATTTAATTCAGAGATGTTCACAATATTTTGCAGTGGAACGTAAGTGGAAAATGGATTTTTTTAAAAATCACAAATAGTACTCAATTATATTATTAAAAATTGTTCAAGTAATAACAACAACAATATTATTATTATTATTATTATTAATAATAGTGTATGTGTGTGAATGAGTGTGTATGGGTGTTCCCCAGTACGGGGTTGCAGCTGGAAGGGCATCTGCTGTGTAAACATATGCTGGATAAGTTGGTGGATCATTTCGCTGTGGCAACCCCTGATGAATAAAGAAACTAAGTCGAAGGATAATGAATGAATAATAATAATAATAATAATAATAATAATAATAATAATAATAATAA
>CAIGQV010017602.1:11672715-11708968 GCA_903798115.1 Danio jaintianensis | reverse complement strand
TATATATATATATATATATATATATATATATATATAATTCATTTTATTTATTTATTAATTTTTTACCAATTAGTTGTTCCGTTAAAAATTTGAACTCACGAACTGTTGTAAGAAACATTCCTCTGAGCCACAACATCTCTTATTCAGGTAAGGGGATGAGCCCCCTAAGGCTGAAATCCTAGAATCGCCCTCGGCCATATGCCATCAGAAGCAGACGAGGGACCGAGCTTTAGTCTTGCGGAAGGTTTAGTAGAGTCCCCCAGCAGGAGATCTGGACCCACAGCGGGACTCTGAGCAAAATGTGAAATTTCAGACAGAATTACAGCCGCCTCCGACACTGTGTATGGAGCAATTCAGCACAGCTCATCTGGGAGAGGAGCAATTATCCTACGGGGAAGGGCTGAATCTTTTTCCAGGCCTCCATTCACACTGTACCCTGAGGAATTCCTATATACACCATCGCCAGAGCTGCTGGATTTCACTGGAAAGCAACGGGTGCTTTTGTTGTGGTGAATTCAGATTTGATGCACGCATCTCTTTTTAAGACGCGGTGTCAAATGATTTACTGGAGTCAGCTCAAAAGGGAAAATGAGTGCTCGCGAGTCTCTGGAGTATAACCAGTCCCTGTTTAGACTCCGGCAAACTTCACAGATATGATAAAGCCCACTCTTTAAGTGGTACCGCACTGAATCTAAGAATATTCTTAAAATAGAATCCATGCTGATGGCAAAAAGAGCCATATGGAGAAGGAAAGAGAAAGAAGAGGGGGAAGAAGGAGAGTTGAGGTTTCACTGGTCTGGAGTTAAGTCAGCTTTTTTTTAAAGGTTCTCTCAATATTTGTAAGATGAAGTAAGAAAATAGACAGCTGGTAGTGTTTGAGTCAATGTTGAAATCTCACCTCAAACTTAAATTGCTGGGGTCTTTTCACGAAGAGCAAAAAATAAAATTAAAAAGCTACTACTACTAAAAAAGCTCACAAGAGTTATGAAGTTCTCTGTTATTTCACTGAAGTATACAACTTTGTTCCTAAAATTTCCAAAAAATGTGCAAGGTGACAAACAAAACTGAACATTTTTGACAAGCAAAATGAGCAGAGCTATAACAACTAATGTGAATAAATTAGTCTTGCAAGACATTAATTACTGCTTAATTCATTCATTTATTCAAAACATCAACTCAAAAATGACAACAAATGCTGATAAGCTCTTATCACTAGCACTCCTCGCAAAGATGTCAGATATCGTAGGAGCAAAATCAACATGTCACCATATCACAAAGGTTCGATGTTCATCCTTACTAATAATAAAAAAGAAAAAACATGAGTTGCAAAAATTGGCTAATGAGAGGTGCAGTATGTAATCCAGCTCTACACAAAGGGTGTTTGAATTTGTTTAGAGAACGGCACACTTGGCATTGCTTAAAGGTTTGATGAGAGTGAATAAATCCTATAAAGGGAAAGCCTTTATATGGAGGTGGGTGTGTTTATGCAAATAACCAACCTCTTGCATAGGGCTCCTCATTTCTAAAACTTGGAATCCATTATCATTCAAACAAGGTTAAGAACAAACTATGAATTAGGTGGATATTTGAAAGGAGAAGCTCTCTCCTGTGCATACAAACACAAAACAATCCATACAATTATTTGTGAATGAGACCCGCTGTCTTCTTAATCTAGTGGAGATATACAGTAAGCGATCCTACCCTCAAGAGCAAAAGTGTCCATTTGCTCTCCATTTAATCTCATTACTGTCTAAGAGAAACAATTAAGATCTCATCTGTGATTTTTCTTTTCCTGCAGCAGGAGACGAGAGCAAGGGAAGGTGAAGAGGAAAATCCGAGAGATGAAGAGAGGACACGATAATGTAGTCACGCTGAGATGTGTTCCAGCAAAGCCAGCATAAGTCAAACTCCAGCGAGCGAGTTCAATTACAAGTTGGCGCTGAAGGTCAGATATTGTAGTTCAAGTGATACAATGTGCAAAGATGGATGGGCCTGCTGATAATATTTAACTAAGTAATCTCGCGGTACAGCGAGAGCTTGTTTAAAGACCTCATATCCTTGGAAACCCTTGGCTTAGCGAGACCTCTTATTATAGACCATCTGCGCGGGTGTCCCTCAAACATTAATTCCCGTTACTTATGCAGTCTGCAAGAGCCTCTGACAAATATCCCACCAAAATAAAAGGATGTAGGTGATGAAACGAGCGAGTAAAGACGAGGAGGGGGTGGCCGCTGCTGTAAGAGTTGTAGAAAAGCCTTTGTTGTATAAGTGCCTAATTTAAAAGTTTCCCCCATTTTCAAGTGAAAAAGACCTTCCCTCCGCACTAAGAATAAGAGAGAACGGAATGAAGTGCAAGGCGTGACAGACACACGGCTGAGCTGCTTTACAAGTTACTCGCAGCTACGCTTGATGAAAAAACACGGCCCGTGAAATGACACAAAAGGTACGGCGCCGTCGAAACCCCCTTTCATGCGACGAATGGAGAGAGAAAAAGAGTGATCAGTGCCTTACTGTGAATAGTCTACTGTCATCAGGCTGCCTGCGCTTAGGAAAAAGATCTGTCAGCTCTTATCAACGCACAATCACAAGGAGATGGTAAAATACAGCATCTGAACTACTTTCGCTTTTTACACCACTCTGTGTTTCTCTACACAATCAAGCGCATTTCCCACATCACGGTTGTATGGCCTTTATAGTATTGTGAAAAAAATCTGAAAATGAATGAGTCGGGGGTGGGGGGGTTTGTTCACGTGACACGTGCAAATTTCCCTGACTGCTTGATATAATGGAATATGAAGTACAACTCATTACTTGTACTCTGAGGAACCGCTTTCTGGGCAGAGATTAAGGCTAGCATTGAAATAAGACAATCTCAATTTGAGGCTTTCGGTTATTTCAAGTTTTGTGTTTAGTTCTTACCAGGCAATTTGGTTACATTTTAGCTAGTTTACAAGGCTCAAAGCGAAAAACAATCAGTGCCAGTTCTGCTCGTACTGCATATTGCTTGTATATTTATGCAAATATACAAAATACACTGCATACATTTAAATAGCATTTAACTATTTGCATATATCATCAACTGCGGTGAACGTATTTACTCAATTTAGCTCTAAAACTTTGTATTTACATGTGCATTTGTTTCCTTACAAGAGGAGCTCTTTGCATTACAATTGACAGCTGCTCTAAGCAACTAACATATCATAATATTCTGTATGTTTTTATAGGTTTGTGGTCATCATTTTTATTGCTTGATCAATTGCCTGCTTATAATAAGTACAAACGTAACTGGCGATTGGTTAGTAATAATCAATTTCTTTTTAAGAAGCATTAAAGGATTTGAGAGATGTTAGTATAAAATATGACAAATATATCAAGGCATATTGTATGTTTTTATCTGTCCATAACCATTTTAACAATCATTTTCGATGCATGATGAAATGTAAATTGTTAATGTTAATGATAATATGTTTTAAGAAGCATTACATTAATGCAACACTGTTAATAAAATCAACTAATGTATCCTTTTTTTATAATCTCTGATGCTTTATCACTCCTTGTCCGTAATACGATTGGTGGTTAAAGATTTAAAATCAAATGCTTTGATGCTTTCAAACGTAATCGAAATGAACTAAATGCACCAAATCTACCAAACTTAAACCCAAATGACTCGTCCAACGACGTCCAACCAAAATCTTCACTCTTGAGAGTTAAATTTTGTGAAGCTTTGAACAGAATAGTTTTGCCGGCCCACTTTGAGCAAAGTTTCCAACTTAGTTCTTACCAGCCAATTTGTTTTTATTAGTTTGACTTTAGATTGATCTCCTAAAACTCTTAAAAGTATAGCACCAGCACAAGTAACTGTGCCTAACAACTTGTCGTAGCGCACAGCATGCAACATACGAGACATATTGTGAACCCACTTGAATGCAATGAGGTCCAACCACCCTTCCTGAAGACATAAAACACATCAATCTCTCCAGCGCTCAGCTGACTAATTTTCGTCCCACCACAAACTTGTGGAGCAGAACAGACTTTCGTCCCTAAAGCAACAACAAAAAACTTTTTCAGAAGATCACAACATCAAAGCCCACACACTTTCTGACTAAGAAACGCCCAGGTATATTCTATCAAAGGGAATTGTTGCCAAAATCCTCTTCAGTTAAGAGACGGAGAGGACTGTTTCACATCAAAGGCGGTGGTGGAGTTATGTTTCTGCACTCTTTAATTCTGCAGGGCAAGACGTAAGTTTATTTGTACTTAAAAAAAAAAGATGTTTTGATGCAACTGGCATCAGATATCATTAAGTACTGTATTTTGCTCATCTGGCGGCATAACCCTACAGAAAATATAAGAACGATTTATAGGTTACTTTCAGTAGTTGCACTGTAAACAGGTAATGTTTGCATGATAGTCACATTACTAGTTCAAATAGTTTAAAATGAAAAGGAAAAAAGAGCAAACATAAACCTAACTAATTATTTACTCACCATCATTTCAAAAACATTAGAAGTTTGCTCATTTTGAAAACAAAATGAGAATATTTTAATCAAAATTGAGGGATTTCTGTCTTTTCATTAAAAGTCTGTTCACCCTAAATGTTCATTTAAAGTACAAAAAAGATACAATTTGAATAAAGCATTTTAATCTACTGAAGAGACATATCCAATTTATATGATAAATATATTTACTTTAGGCTCTAATTCACATATAATCTTAATCTACAAACACTGCATTCAAATGTGGTCATGAAAGCACAAGATGCCTAAGAACCAACAAGGTTCGTTGTTGCATCCTAATTCTACACAAGTAAATTGTTTAAAAATAACTTTTATCCCATATCTGTTACTGTGCCAGATACTGCCTTTAAACTGGTACAATTGGTACAACTACTGCATGTAAGATACAAGAAATTATGTCGATATACATTTCTGATAGGACCTAAAACACAGAAAGTTGTGCTCTTCTAGAAAAAAATTAATAATAAAATAAAATAAAAAAATGACTATATCAAAAGGGGGAGAAAAAAATATCATAGATCGAACTGATGGTTGTTAAAAACTTTTAACCTTAATTTTAATAGCGCAAAATCATAGCAAGTGGAGTTTTTAAAACTCTGTTACCAGTTTTTGTATGCACAGTATGTAACAGAAATAAAAGACATATAAATTATAGAATCACACATATGTGAATAAAATCATATAAAGTGATTTATTTTTTAAGCAGCTCATTCATATTGACTTATATTACACATATGAACTCTTTACGATTATTTTGAAACATCAAGAGATGAATAGACTTTAAACGGAAGGACGGAAATCTCATATTTCTTCAAAAAGATTTATCTTCTGAGCTAGAACAAATGTCTTTGGAAGGGCATGAAGGTGAGTAAACGATGACAATTTTATTTTTAAATTGAACTAACCGTTTAAGTAAGAGAAAAAAAAAGCAGAATCGTGCTGTTCTGATCCATTAAGACTCTGAAAATGAGTGCCAGAGAAAGGTGCTGGCTTCAAAACAACTTTAATAGCTTCTAAATCAGTTGAATGGATATTCACAACCGAAATTGTGAGTGCGTTTTGCCCACATGCTCCACTTTGTGATCCGTGCAGGTGTCGCCGTGTGTCCTTGCTATATGGAGTCATTCAGCGAAATAAGAGACAGAGTCACTCTCCTTTTATGGTGGCTATTTTATAATAAAGTCATATGGTTGGACATTGTGATCCTTTCAAATTGGTCCATCTGGAGTGTCTCGGTGCCAGCCAGAGGTCATACTATTACATTTAGCCACTGGTTTTACTACATCTGATATTGCACTTCATCTGTCTGTGAGGGGTGAAAGATGTGATTCCTTCCTGAGAAATCTTTTCATTATAGTGACATTTTTCCCCTCGGTTTAAATAAATGCATGAATATAGAGGCAGAGCTGTGTTTTTTAATGTGAATTTTACTTTCTACTACTTCTTTTATACTCAAAAAGACCTTTCTGTAGAGAAGGATACACCGCAGACAGATGTTTTTTTGTGGTTTGCAAAGAGTTCAATTTACACTATTCATGTAAATAATCATCTCTTAAAAGCAATGTGTGTGCTTGGTGCCACTAAACACACACAACAAAAATACATATTACTACAAATATCAGAACAAAAATGAACTATTTTGAGATATTTCAAAATTATTATTAAAAGAGCACTTTAAAGTTAATTTCAGTTCACTTGATTTGATGTTAAAGATGTTAATTTGTGTTTTATTTTGACATTGGGTTAATCTAAAGTCTTTTTAAATTTTCTGTTTATTAAATACCAGAACAAATTATAAAAAATAAGACTTCTTGAGAAGCAAATCAATATATTATAATGATTTCTGAAGGACCATGTGACAGACTGCTGAAAATTCAGCTCTGCCATCACATGTATGAAATATATTTTTACACATATTCAAAGATTTAAAAAACGTATTTTAAATTGTAATAACATTTGCCAATACTAATGTATGTTTTATCCATTTCTGATGCAGCCTTGGTGAGCATTAGAGATTTCTTTGACTCAACACCTCCCTCCCCTAAAATTAGCTTTCATTTTGTTTTAAAACATAAGATATCAATTTGCTTTCATATAACTAAATTCCACCACCCTTTTCTAGAAAACGGCATTTAAAAAGGAGTTCCGGAATGTCCCAATGACTTTATAACAGCCTCCGAGATGAAAAAGCGGAATTCCCTTTTCATAAGCCGTATTATGCACAAGCCTTGATCTTGAATTTGGTATACCACACCTTTCACGCAAACACTGAAGCAGAGCGCAGACAAACCCTTAAGTACTTACATATTTAAAGCGACCTCTGTTTCAAGGTTACAGCTCGGAAGGTAGAAGAGGAAAAAAGGGAAAAGAAAAAGCAATTTCACATTTAATATTTGGTCTGTTGTGCTTATGAGTTTGAAAATGTGTGTGTGTGTGATGTCTATAGAAACATCCCCTTTCGGAGACAGGAGCCCTGAGGGTCCTCAGACATAGCGCACGCATTGAGTTAAAAGACTTGAAGGTGGGGGGATTTCAAAGCCTCCCCTGCAGACATGCTCCAGCTTTGTGCATTTTAATGGTGAGATATTCAAATCTCCTAGTCTGCCATCCTTCACCCTCATTTCTCCAGCAGTCCATGCAGGGCGCTTCTGTCTGCAGCTAATGGGATGCCATGTACGCAAGGAGAGGGCTTATTTGGGGAGGTCTCTGCTTCCTTGAGGTTAAAGGACCTTGAAATTTGCTTTCTTTTCATTCTTTTTTTCTCCCCCTTAACTGAATGAACTTGGATAATTAAATGGAATAAAATACATTAAAATAACGTAATAATGGTAAGAGGAAAATTGGAGAGGTTCACTAGTCATTCCCCACAGCTGTGCAGGCTATTAACAGCAGTATCAAGGCATTCTTGCGTGAAACCTTGAAGCTGCTTGCAATAAGAGTTAACAACACTCCCACTGTAAGTCCCCTGCAATGTCTTTGGTAAACAAGGAAATTAAAAATATGCACATAAACCCCAGCATTATTAGATGATATTTCCTCTATGCCACTTGGTGTATGAGCAGAACCAGAGCAGACTCTGTGATTTGTTCGCCTAATATTGGAACTCGCAGAAGTGTTAACTAGGTAGAAGCACATTTGGGTGTTAATTTGTTTGGGGTGGCTCACTAGTGATTTAAGGGCTTGAAGGCTGTGTGGCTGTTTGTTAAATCCCCCATGCAATCGAAATTAAAATGGTGTTGCTTTTATTCTACAAATTCAAAAAAGTGTCTTAAGCCCTCTAACAGCAGGTTTTCCAGACAAAGGTCAAAAGGACAACCCTTTCAGCCATAGCAGGAGATTTTGGTCATTCCAATTCTGTAATTTATAGAATATTGCATCATTACAATGCCATTCATTCAAGTCCCCCAAAGAGGCTGGTTGCACACCAAAGACAAATGCATGAGAAGACAGGAAAATCGCATAGAGTTTTTAAGGGCAAAAAGTTTAACACTGCAACTGTGAAAGAAAAGTAAAACCCAAAAATGTATATTCCGTTGGAGTTTGATCAATGATAAAAGTGACAAAACATTGACACGCCTAGAAAGTAAATGTTATCCGATCAAATGTAACAGTCAATTCTTATTTCATACTGACACAAAGGGAATATGTTGCTTTCAAGCCAATTCATAGGACAAAGCCAAAATTGTGGGGCTCCTTGAAAACAGCTAAATGACAAATGAAGGGCTCCGGACCCTCCCTCTGGTATAATTAGGGATCATTTCAAATGGGCTGGGGTATACATTGACCTTCCGCTAAAGGGAGGGGAAAAACAGGAGGCGTAATCTAATAGTTGCAAATTGTTGATGCATATATTAAACATAATAGCATTGGCGGTTCGCCCTGCACTGTTTCCCATGTGGAAAAGCCCTGGACTGGGCTAGAGATCAATGGATGGACAGAGTTCACATGGCATCTGTTTGATCAAAGTTTTCTCACCAAAGATCTGGCATCAAAATTACATACGGCCGGGCCACTGCGTGCTGTGGCTTCAAAATCAAACCAAGCCACTGGGTTTCCGAGTCACGGAGAAGCCACTGAAGGACATCGCTGTGAATTCTTTTACATTACCATTATAATAAAGAGAAAGGCTTCCACTTGCTACCATTAAGGTAAGCGACAAATATATCATCGTGCTTCCTGCGTTCTAAAGAGCGAGCGTGATGTCTGGCCCTAAATTGACCCTCAATTCTCTCATATCAGAACATGCATAAATACCTGGGGCAGCAGAAAACGAGGAAAGCGATTAATCAACGGACACGGGTGCTCAGATCTTGAACAGCTTTAAATCCAATAGGAGATTCCTTTCAGATGTTTAAAGCCCAACGGTTTAATATCCCCGCCATCCCCAAGTGGGTAATTGTTTCGCCGCTGCAGACAGAGAAACTGTCGATCAAGTCTCGCTTGACCTTGTTTCTGTGTCTGTACTGACCTCCGGAAATGTAAAGCAAAGATCATATCACATAAAAAGCAATACTCCCACAAACGGGCCCCAAGCTGCAAATTGATTCTGCTGCCATGGAATTCACTCCCATCTCAGGAAAGCAGGGGAAGTTGGGAGGGGGCGTCAGGAGGGGGTCTCCTTCCGCCACATTCATCCATTTTTTTGCTCACATATCTGTCCTGCGTGTCAGCTCGCAGATTTTTATCATTATGAAAAGGCACTCTGCATATGCTGGTGGAGCTTGTGCTGGTGACAGATAGCAGAGGGACAAATAAGCCGTCGACTCTGGCTGCCGGCATTTAACACATTTCCTCTGTCGCTGAGCTGATAGCGGGTTCAATTGTCTGCGGTAATAGGCCAAAGGGAGTAAGAGCCGGCGTGCCGACATTGCCCGGAGCGGGGCCGCCGAGATCGTCTTTGGAGACTGCTGCTCCCTTTGTCCCAACGGGAAGCCGGCAGACAAGATGGTTATCCCCGCACTGTCCGAAAGCCACCGCTGTCTATTAAATCCCTTAAATTGAATTTAAAAGAGTCTCCGATTACGTTAGAATGTCTGCAGATGTCCTTGCAACAGACCAGGGACCAGTGACCCATCGCCTAATTAAAATTCAAGCCGAAAAAAAGAGTGTACTTTGATCAAATCAAGCTTTAATTAGCTCAGATAACCCCCAAGCTACCTCCTAAACATTACCGACTGGAGGAATCGAGGACATTCTTCTGGAAATTCATCATCCATGGGAAATGCGCTGGGATATGCACAAAGGAGATTTTTTTGGCACAATTAGCATCCACTTTAGGAAGAAGGGCTATTTTCACACACAAATGAGAATAAGACTAACCTTTGGTACATTATCATTGTCTGCCCCTTTTGCACAAACCAATGTCAAAGGTCCTGCTAGCCAGAGGTAGCAGGAAAATCAAATTCGCCCAACCTTTTGGATCACTCGAGTCAGTGCTAAATAATTGATGTGGCCATTGAGACCGGTGGCAGTGGCAGTGATTTGATTTCGGAGCCAGTCTGAATGGGTTCAAGATCCTTACAGACACCCCGTGGAAGGCCAGTGAGAAATGTCAATCGCACCTCATCTACGGACAGGGGCTTCTCTGCTACACAGAGAGAGCGGCAATCTCCAGCAAGTTCACCATCCACATTTAATGACACACACACACACACACACACACACACACACACACACACACACACACACACAAACACAGCCAGAGTGGTAGAACAAAGAGGTGCTCGGTTGTAGCTCTGACAAGTGTCAACTTGACTGCAACTGTGGCACGTAAGAGGATTTCCTTCACTGTAAAAAATCCAACTTACAAATTGTTAACTCAATTCAAAATTGTAAGTTGGGTGGACATATTTTGAGCTCAGTGTTGAGTTAACTTTTAAAAACGATTTAACTGAATGTTTAGAACTGGTTTGTTCAATGAAAATAAATACTTAAGTTGAGGAGACTTTACATTTTAAGTTCTTCACTGGAATGTTTACTTCCTGCCTTTGCGCATGCTCAGTCTGTCTTCGCGCGGCATTTTGCACGAGGTGTCCTTTTATCAGCAGCAGCTGCCATCGCCTGATTCAGGTAAGCTTTGTTTTAGATTTATTATCGCAATTAACCTAAAAATCATGCAAATCTAAAGTAAAATATAATGTTATGTTTCCAAAAAACTAATTTACGTCGTGTAGGGATAATTTCTGACAAGTTCGGGCTGTTCTTTAGCGATCTGTGAAGTTTGCTTCATTTGAAGGACTGTTTAACGTTAATTCGCTTGTTAAACTGGAAGGGACTGTAGCGAAATATACGGTGGGCACGTTAATAAGGAAATGTGTTCACGTTAGTAAAATTAAGTGTATTTAAGTAGATTATGCTTTGTAGACAAAGTTATGTAGTGCATTACTGTTCGTCTGTTTTGAATATTATTTTTGATATTGCCAGACTTTAAGTAGGCCTATAATCGTCCGGTATTTACAGGATTAAAGAAGCATATTAAATCCATACGGCTCCCAGTTTGTCCTGTATATGCAATAATGCGCCTTATGATGAATAACATTTTGTAAATAGTTTATTAATAATTCTATTTGCAGAAGTTGTTAACGTTTTGTCAGCCTGCTGAACTATTTCAATGCCATTTGTCATCCGCGGCTTGTTAACGGAAAATCTGTTTTGTCAAGTAACGTTAACACATTTATTTTTCATCCAGTAAAGTTATTGCAAAATAAAATGTATCCCTGAAGAAATATTTAAGCGGTCATCACTTTATTCTTTAATGTTACCCTGGTGTGTCTGTAGTAGGACAGCAACGCGGTAACGTTATAACCACTTCAAATATATATCTGGTATACCACTTCAAATATACAGTCACTAGTACTGTATATGTAGTATTTCAGGAGCTTATGGTTTTATATAATTATCTATTTGGCATACCTTAACAACAGTTTAATTGTAAGTAACATGCATGTGTGTGTTAATTAAATCTTATCTTTTCATGTGTGCAATATTCATTCATATTGTGATTTTAATAAGATCAGTTTAGTTTATAAAAACAATTTGACCTGCAATGTTACATTTTTATTTACTTTTTTATAGGTTTGGAATGCAGTGTAAGATTCGCAAATTTGTCCACAGTAGCCGAGAAGTTCTGAAACACTACAGACTACAGCGCTATCAGGACGATCCTGGCAGCAGCCTTGTTTTTTCACTGACTGCATCTGCACTTTCAAGACTGTAGGTGCGTTAAAATCACATTTGACAAGAGCACACAAAGATCCTGCTGCAGTTACTGACAATTTACATTTTTGAACCTCCTGTAGCTGATGTCCTAAAACAGTGGCCTGCATTGTTTCTGGAAGATCAGGCAAGTTTGTGATTGAGATTATTTATTTCAAAATGTATAACCCTTATACACAATTCAAACTAATCATTTTGTTTTTTTTATGGTCTGTTTGTAGGTCTATGCTGAGTTTTACAAAATTGCTCAAACCAACCTCAAGAGTACCTTCTCTTCTTTGGATGAATATGCTTTACCGATGATCAAGTTGTACTGATCACGTAGTGGGCTATATGGAGAGGAAATGAGGACCCTCCTGGACCAACTGGACAATCAAGTAATTCTTTATTGTTTAATCATATCACTGGTTAAAGGGGGGCATATTAAACTTTATGGAGTTTACCTCTTTTTGTGTGTGCAATGTTGGTATTCATGCAGGTAATTAATCTTTGAAGTTACAAAACAGTTTGTTCCCTAAAAGAAAAGTTTGTAGCACTGTTTTCACCACCGTAAAGGATGCTGTTATCATCACATAGTCATTAGTAGAACAACCATGAGTCCGGCTGACCAGGGAGTGAAAACAGGTGCTGCAACAATAATTATAAAGCAAATTACATTTTTATAAATTAAAACATGTTGGGAATTGTCTGATCAAAATTAGTAACCTGTGAATGACCATAATAAATGCCCTTTAATGGTAAAGTTGTGCCACCTGTCATCTCTAAGGTCTAAGCCTCTGGTTGAATGTGAGAACAGCTGATAACCTATATTTTTGTTTGGTATCTTTCAGATGTCTAATGTGCTCGCTAAAAGGAAGGCTACAGCTCTTAAAGGTCTACCTTTGTTTATGAGGGAAAAGTCAGAAAAGTTCCTGAAGACTTGCCTGGTAAGTGTGAGATGAGTCTGTTATCAGCATATATACCCATAGCTGAGGACATGATGTGGGTGTCAGTCCTAGATTTAGGACTCCTAAAGTTTTGATCTAAGCGTATTTCACAAAGACTTTTAGCAATACACTAGCTCCTAGATCAGTGAAACATCAGGAGTAATAAAAAGGACATTTATATCACTTAAGATCAAACCACACATTGTCATAATGCCTGTTGAAGGAAAGCTGCCTTGGAAGGTAAATATTTTAAAACATTTGACCACAATAAACATTTAATGTTATTGTGTTAATCGGGGTAATAAGTGTAATTATGCAGCTCAGCAATAAAATGAATAATTCTGTAATATATAATATCACTAAAGAAATAATAAAAATTTGGTTAATTTAACTCTACATTAATAGATGTTAGTAAGCATTTTATAACTACAGCTACCAATGCTGTGTTCTTAACTTATAAGCACATGTATAATATGATTAATGATTGTGTTTTTATACTTTGTTAGTGACTCATTTTTCTAAAGTGACTCATTACTAAAGTAAGTATTGCATTATTTACAAACCAGTTATTTAGGAATAGTTGGTGTTTTTTAAAGATCATTCAGAATGCGTAAGTAAATGATTAATAAACAATTCAAATTAACATTTATATATTTTATTATTTAAATATAGTAATAGTTACTCTGTATGTTAGTAAATGCTTTGTTAACTCAACTTCATCCAGTTTTGTGACCTAAAGTGAGGACTATTTATGCTTTGCAAATCCCGTATAAATGAAAATTAAAGGCTTAGTATCAACTGAACAATTAATCTTTGCAATCTTATCTAAAAATAAAACTACTGTGAAGTTTAAACATTGCTGAACAAAATAAAACTGGAGAAAACAACAACAATATAGTATTTTAACCATATATTTTGATACAACATTTCAATGTTATTTAGGGATGTTTAAACTGTACAGTAAGTTTATTTTAGATAATCTTGCAAAGATTTATTTTTCATTTGATAGTTTTATTGATACAACTTGAAATTAATAGAAATTAATTAATGTTCCTATTGTCTTATATAGTCTTCACTATATATTAGGTCACAAAACTGCATGTTAATAAAGCATTTATAAACATGTAAAGTAACTAATTAAAAATTACTATATGCCTGAATAATAAGATATATAAATGTTAATTTGAACCGTTTTTTAATAATTAACTTACGCATTCTGAATGATCTTAAAAAACACCAACTTCTTATAAATAACTGGTTTGTAAATAATGCAATACTTAATTTAGTATTGAAAAATTTATCATTAACAAAGTATATAAGTGCAATCATTGCACACATTATACATGTTGCTTATGTGTAGCTGTATTTATAAACTGCTTACTAACATCTATTAATGTAGAGTTAATGCTTAACAAATAATGAATTAACTGTTTGCTAATGCTTAAATGATTCATAGTGTGTAGTTATTATAAAGTGTTACCTGAAAAGCCTTATAAATGGAAGGTATATAAATGACTGTTTAGCTGTTTTATTGACATTACTACCTTTAGTTTCCAAATGAAGTTGCTTTACCTTTGCTTTTTTACCTTGCTTTTTGTTTGTGATTCAGCAGTTAAAGTTGTTATGTTTCTTTTGACTGCAGGACACAGAGCCAGAAGATACGTGCACAAAAGGGATGGAGATGGGCATCCTTAGTTCCCACTGACCAGACCAACCCAAATGTAAGGTGCCTGTCTGTGGTTCTGGAAGAGCAAATTGTGCTGGAAAATGTGCAAGATCTTCCGACAGATGTTGTTCTCCTTTTTGGTTTGATTTTTTCCATAAATATGAACTACCCCAAAGAACTGAAATACACCTTTGAAACTATTCAGAGTCCTTCAAAAACTAAATTTTAAAGCTGAAGTAACCGTAGTCCATATCAATAATAAAAAATGCAAGCACTGATTTGTTCTTGTTTGATCAGTTGCTGACTTAGGGTATCTTAAAAAGTTACCATAATATGCCAAACATTGAGTTTAAATGTAAAGTTTAAAAACTTTTAGCTTTTTTTTTTTTTTTTTTGGATGTTGTAATACTTGTTCAATGTTCAAGCATTTGTTTGTACACTGAAATTGTGTTACTCTTAGTGTTGTCACGATACTTAAATTTCAGTTTTTAAAAATTTTCAAAATGTGTTGTGTTCACATGCTCAACAAAAATGACTGTAATTGGCAGAGAAGTTCATCAGTTCACTGCTCTTCGCTGATGTTCACTGAGTGCAAACACCGATACACACACACTGGAGTGTTTCAAAGCAGTGTCGATCAGTCGATCCATCAGCGTAACACTCTTATATCAGCTTATACACAGACCAGCTGATCAACGTGAAATACTTCAGTGTCTGCGTATCTGTGGTTACGCTCAGTAAACAGACGTGAGTTCGGTGAACTGATGACCTTCACACCCAATCACAGTCATTTCTGTTGAGCACATGAACACAATGGCAAATCAAAAGTGTTTAAGAACGTGCTCAAATGTTAGCGGGAAATAGACGTTTTTAAAATTTCTGAACTGATGGGTACTGAAATTCAAGAATCGTGACAACTAGTTACTCTTGCACTTTGAGAAACATGTTGCTAGTGCTAGCACTTTAAATATTTTTTTGTTTTATTCAAGCACTTAAAAGGCATTACACGATTTGACGATTAACATTTGTTTTGCCTCTTTTTCTTCTCTGGACTGCAGTACATATTGTTTTGACAGAAAACTGTTTGCAGAATTGTCAATAAATATATATTTTTTTGATATTGTGATTTCATAGTGTTTTGTAATCTCTTCATTTTATTCTTAGAGAGAGTCATACAGAAATCTGTTTGAGAAGGGCAGATATAAGATTTACATGAAATTATAAATTAAAAGATAAAAGATTCAATCAGCTTAAAAATTTAAAGTAAGCAGCTGCATAGCTTTTTTTGAGTTAACCGAACTTCTGTTAAGTTGTGCCTACTCATTTATTACAGTTTACTCAACCCCTGTTTAATTTTAAGCAAACTCATAATGACAAGTAAGATCTACTTAGGCTTGAAAGTAGTCTTGACTTAAACCAGCCATTTCAGTCAACTTAAAAAAATAATTTGGCATAACTTCAACCACTGAAGTTGAGTAAACTCAAAATTTCTTTGCAGCCGGTTGCTTTAAAATTTTAAGTTAACTCAACTTTTTATTTTTTACAGTGTTGATAATATGAAAGAAAAACGAGTATATGACAAAACGGGGACATTATCATCTAATTCACTGCTGTGTTTGCCTTACATGTTTGTGCGCGTGTGAAGCCAAAGTCTGTGCAAATTGTTATGGTGGTTGCTGAATTGATTTGTAGCCATAACAACACAGAAATCAACAACTAGCCCAAACAACTAATGCGGATTTTGTCAGTTCATTAACAAAAGTGTATGCTGGAAGACTTTAAAAAGTTTTATATGAGAAATTATTGAACTCTGTGTTTATTCCTAATGCGCATAGAGCAATAAATAAATGCTCAGGTTAAACGTTTTTCATCTGCTGTACTGTAAAAGGGCCCAATCTATTTTTGATTCCATCACATATGTTGAGAGTGTCACACAAATTTATAAATCTAATGGAATGGAACAGACATGTTGTCTTGCAGATTTATTTCATGTTACTTTATGAAACTTCCATATGTTCTGCTGAGCGTCTGACAAACTGGAATTGTCACGCTCGCGCGGTTCATTTTTGGGCCGACGTGATGAGTAACGCCACCCTTGTAATTCCTTTCAGGTATTCAGGCAAATTCTGCAGAGGCAGACGAGCAGTTCGCAAACACCTGGGATTTGAGCATTCTGACTGGCGGAGGCTAACTTAATCATCTATAATTGGTGGAGTGGTTCTCATTTATAGTGACTGACAGCATCGATCTGTCTCAAAGGTAAGCCATCAGGCCTAATAAATAAAGGAAAAGAAACAAGTAGTCACATTCCAAATGAGCAGAAAAACGGCAACATGACACAATGTAAAAACCAGATCCGCATCATATCTTATTGAGGAGCGAGTCTAATCCCCAGAAAGAGAGAGGCTAGATATCGATGTGCATGATATTAAATTTAAAAATCTTGGGACCTTAAATAATTTAAGCGTGAAAGATCACAGAGTATTTGATCTAGTCTCTGTATCAAAACTACATTACACAGGGCAAAAACTGTGACAGAGCCTCAAAAAGAGAACTTTACACTGTCTCGCAGCAGAAATGTCACAACATGAGGGCTTTCGAGATGCTGGAGGGGTGTTACTGGTGCATGGATTCACTCTCTAAAGATTTCAGTGAGGCATGTGCTCACACATATGGTGGAATGCACAAAGATAGGATGTTATGTGTAGCTGAGAAGAAAAAAAAAAACCATGCATTTGAAAAATCCACATTTGTTGTTAATGCAGCAGCCTGGAAGTTTGCATGCATTACGGTGTATTGTACGCAAAATGATAATTATTATTTGAACAATAAATAAATAAAAAAAAATCAATTATTTACCCGAGGTCATTTATGCGTTCTTTAATGAATGCAATAGCATTTGTTTTACTGGATTAGCGTTAATATATTAATGCTTGTTTAAGATTCCCATTTTAAATTCATTTATTGATGTATTATGAACACGGGTCAGAAATGTATTTTTTATGAAAGAACTGGAACTTTTATGCCTGGAATTTATTTCCATAATAGCAATTTTTTGATTTTCCTTAATTGTGCTGCAATTGTAATACAGTATTAATACAACAATACAAGGCAATCCATCAGTCATTGAAGGCTTTTGTTCCTTAAGGTATTATTAAAACCAATCTACAATATACATCATGTTTGAACTGCTTGCAAAGTGTATACTAAAAACAGTGATCCTGCAATTTGAAGACATTTGACAATAAAAAAAGATGACGCTCAGAGCCAAAAGCAGAAATTCGATTTGAAATAGCACATGATACTAGCTAGGCTTCAGTGTGCTTTTTCCACACGAAAAGCTTGGATGCATTTTGTCTGATTCCACTGTACTCAAAAAAAGCTCTAGGCAAAATACATGACCAGAGTAGGTTACTGGTTTGTTTCACGATTAAACCTCTGCAATGCTATCGCCGAGCCTTGGGGATCTTTTAGCAAAGGATCGCCTCCGGAAACAATCTTTTGTCTGTACAGATTAACCAGTGAAACATCTCTCGTCCAAATTCACCTTGAAAGCCCTGTAACTCTCGAGGAGAATTTCACCTTTCCAGTGCTCTTCCTTGCTCTGTGTCATCAGGCCTGAGGTTTGGGCCAGAGTGTGTTCCTTCCCCTTCAATACACCATATCTCAATGGCCATCCAAGTCATGCGCAAGAACCCGCCTCTGAGCAATGACTAACAAATTTGTTGAGGAGAAAGTAATGTTAGGTTTGCTGACATTGGCAAGCCTTGCCAAGCGCTCAGACTGCAGAGAAAAGCAAAAGATAAATTATAAGCCTCACACATATATCTTTGTTTCTTTTATTGTATGCATTGAATCAATAGCACTATTTGGATTTTTTTTCTTTTTCTTTTTATGAAACAAGACACTTTCCTTTTTTAAGACATAACAACAGTCTGCTCGAGGTTAGATAGTCTTATCCTTACTCAGCACTTCTAGTGAAACTTTCTTTTGTGATGTTAGGCGTAATGTATCTTCTGGAACAGCTCAGTTTCTGTTTGACAAATAGTTAACACTAAGTTCTCTATGTAATCTTTAATGCGATACCATCTATTAGCATTATAGTGGATTAGCGGTAATTCCTACATATACCTGTACTAATGCATGTTTAACATTTCAGTTATGAATTCATTAAGGACTTGTATTATGAACCACAGCTAGAAATTACATTTTCTACTAAGGGACAATGTTTGCCTTCTAGAATAAATTTTAACATGATTTGTTTTTTTCTACCTACATAAGACAGACTAGTAGGATAGAAAAATTTGTCAATAAAAAAGTTTAATATTTTAGCAGTTGAACCCAATTGTAATGTATATTTAAAGGTTGCTGTCTAGAACCATGCAGGTGTTCAGAACGGAACTGTGCTCAAACTCAAAGACTTTGCAAAATGCAGAATTTATGCAAAAACCTCCTGTTATAAAAACTGAAGATGTGAAATTAAGCAACTTACACTGTTTCAACACTTTGCTGTTCAGGAGGAAAGACTTACTGCACTAATCTAAATGCCTCTGATTGGTTACTACATTCACAAGCTTAATGGAATGTGATTGGTCAGAAGGCTCAGGGGTCTCATTTATAAATGTAGCTAACACACAAAACAGGGGGGTGGAAATGTGCGTATGCCACTTCCCATGCAAAAGTCATCTATAAAAAACAAACTTAATGGGAGAATGTGCACAGCTGTAAGTAAACTCTAAAGAAAAAAAGTTTTTATAAGGTAAGTGGTTGCAAACAATTGTTCTTGGCTGAGTTTAAATATATATATATATATATATATATATATATATATATATGAGCAATATCACACGAGTAGCAGTACGATGTGGCTGTATATCGGCACTGGTGGGAGGCGTGCGTTGGCATGAGGCTGCAGGCCAAGTGCCTTAGTGTCCCACCAGTGACGATATACAGTCACATCGCATTGCTACGAGTGTGATATTGCGTTTATAAAACAGTTCGATGGCATAATCGTGTGTATAAAAAAGAAAATCAAACACAGAAAGTCTCAAAACTCAAAACCCTTTTAAAAGAAAAACTACTTTCTTCCGCCATTTACTTCACATCTGCAGCTGACGTCAGAACAGCTGAAACCATTGCTCATTCTGTAACGTCACTTTAGAGCTAGTATTTGAATGATTCTCTACCGTAATGTATAAAGTGATGACAAAACAGGTGATTTTGCTAACATTTTAAGATTATAAGGCTGAATGGCATGAAATGCCATCAGTCTACAGAGATATCTCCCAGTATTTCTCTGTTGCAATCGGGAGATCACAATATTACTATGGTATAAATACAGCACTACAACATACAAAAGAGAGAGATCGACTTAGAAAGTCATTTACCTGTTTAATAATGATTTGATCAGCTGTAGTTTGAAAATACGCTGTGATTCTCTTAGGGCTTATTATGCGGTCTTTGTCGCCAGCTTGTGGATGAACATCGTCAACCGTCTTTTCTCAAAGACGCTGTCTCTCAGAAATTATACATATTTTAAAATAGGCAATATCTTTATAAATAAACTGCATAGTTGCAATCTAAACAACTACATTCTCAACTAAAAAAGTTATGTGGGCGGAGTAATACACAAGGGTGAAGGGTTAAGAGGCTGGACTAGTGCTGTTACTGGCAGAATATCAGCCAATCAGATATGACATATGATATGATATATGACATACATATATATATATATATATACATATAGAGATATATATGTCTTTTTTTTTTACTTAATTATAATTATATATTTTTTTACTTAAAATATTGACTTTCTAATAAAATAAAGGTTTCTATGCAAATTCTATAAATCAGACCACAGGTCTTTAACCTATTATATGGCAATCATAAAAAATACTCCTCTGAAAAGCGTTGGAGTGTTACTTGTGGTTATAACAAGACTTTTGAACTGTTATGACTTAAATAAAGATAAATAAATAAATACATTATATTGTATTCAATGTTAATGAAGCAACCATATACTGTATGTTTCCTTGCCAGACAAAGGGTTAACCAGTTAACCAGTCAAACAAATGTTTTGCAAAGTTTTCCTTGCTTCAATTAGATATTAGCTTTTATTGAATTTATAATGTTACAAAGATAATTTTATAAGAAAAATTAAATGCATAAAGGATCTGCCCTCATTTATCCATGCATATTTACACCAATCAGACACAGTGTTTCCTTTGCTTTTTAGCTTGTGTCCCTGAATTAAGCCTGGCTGCCATTAATTCACCACCCTGTGTATTTATCACCTGCAGGCCTTGTCTAAAAAGTGCTCTCCTAAATTGCCAGTTAGCAGATAAAGGCGTTTTGTCATGGGGCAAGATTTGTAATTTCAAGGTATACTAAATTATAAAAATATTAAGGTATGTGAAAATTTTAAAAAGGAAAAAAAGCAGCAGCATGTGTCTAAATGTGAAAGCCCTCCAGCTTCGCTCTGTAATAGAATCTTGGACTTTTCCTACATAAATTGAAGGATATAATTCAAATGAGCTGAAGCATTTTAAGGTCAAAGGAATATTAAATTCATGCAGCACTGACATAAATTGTCTGAGAAGAAATAAGAAACTATAAAACACTTTCCACCTGCATATACTCAATATGCAGTAAGCAATATTATGTTTACACTCACGCAGATGGCGGAAAGGCGTTAATGTACACGTCAACTTACATAAAAAGATTCATGCCTTTTTTTTTACCGTGTATGAAATTAGTTTTAGATTCAACAGCTTTTCATCCACGCTCAACGCTTTCGAATCCACACAGCACAACTTTTACTGCCCCGGTCCAAAGATGTGTCAATCACGCAGACCTCAACTCTCAAAAGTCTGACAATCACACATAAATTCGGCTCTTTCTATCTCCATTTTTTCCCTTTCTTTCCTCTCATGCATCACACATTCAACTGTCCCCCTCCAAAACAGATAAGCGCAGAACGCGGAAAAAGCAAACCGCGACCACAGAAATTCTCTACACGGTGCCGATCAGTAAAATTAGCATGACAATACTCACTGTGGGGAGAAGGGGGCAGTCGGAGCGTGGCAAGTCACTCTGTCCGATGAACCTGCACGGGTGGAAGAGCGGGGGAGAGAGAGAGAAAGAGAGAGAGAGAGAGAGAGAGAAAGAGAGAGAGAGAACAGTCAGCTGTGAAAGCACAGTTAAGAGAAGGGAGGGGTGACGAAGAGCCGGCACATACAGAAAAACGCAAGAAAATAAAACTGAAACACGGAGGAGAACAAGGATGAAGCCGAATGGTAGGAGAGAAACTGGGAGGCAGTGGAGGGAGGGGAACATGTGATGAGAATAAAGGACACGTGGGAAGATGCTGTACTTTTAAAAGTTCCACATACATTTGGGAGAGTTTTCTTACTGTTAGTCAGTCATGTGACACCACTGGGTGAACCAGATACCTTATTTAACCTTGCAGTCGGAGTGCGATTGTTTACTAGCTATAGCGACAGGCAAATAATGAGCTTCATTGCGCTTTGCATGGCAATACAACATGCTTTTTTTGTGGTTTTAATGATTTTTGGGGGCGCGGTTATAAAATGATTTACCCAGAAATGTAAATTGTGGCATTATTTACTCACTCTCATGCGTTTTCCAAAGTCTTATGGTGTTATGTATTGTTTGTGGAACACAATAAAAACTTTTCAAAGAAACTGCATGTTTAGCAATATCTTCATGCCAAAGCACAATGAAAGTAATCAATTTAGAACTTTTGCACAATATTACTATTCTTCTAAAGCCTTATAAGGGATTGCATGATAAACAGGACACTTTAGTCATTGTTAGTTTTAAAACCTATTGAATTTTCACCTCCATTGTCGTTTACAATTTTATTAGTGTAATGTGTAAGGTCGAACATTATATAAACCACAAATAAGCATTAGTAAAAAAAAAACTCAGAAAAAAGTGTTTCCAAAGAGCACAGACACATCACTTTTTGTTTGATTCTGGATTTACATTATATGAACCACTTTTACTGATATGGATGTTGTTATATATACTGTATATGCTGGGTGTGATTTTGCCAAGTAGGATGCAACGCTGGATTAACATCTATGTTGATCCTCGAGCATCATTACGTTTCAAAAAATATAATCCATACCCAATCCCATACCCACTAAACCCAACCCCAACTATAAATTATCCCCAAAATCAGAAGGGGTCAATAGTTAGACAACAATGATACATGCTGAAGCACATAACTGTCTTTATTTAACTGTAAGTCTAAACATAACATAAACTGTAAACCTGTCCCTCAAAACTAATTGGCTGATTGGAATGTTGGTCCAGGATCAACATAGATGTACAATCATGCCTGAAATTGTGTATATTAAGCACAAGTTTACAGTATGCCCGAATGATAAATTTGCTAATCTAACGCAAAGGAATTAATTTACACAAAATTAACACACAGATTAAAGATATAAAAAAAGGTATATTTTAGATTAAAAACCTGTAATAATGAATTAGCACTTATAAAACACAAACCAACACATTCTCACCTTTGAACAGGTATCAGATTTCATAGGGAATTAATATCTCAACCTCATGCACAATGTTGTAACATCTAGAAAAACTGATGTATTGATTGTTCTGGACATTTCAGTGTGTTTGGAGAAGTCAGATATACACAGCTATGTATACACATCCATGTTTAAAAAAGCTTTTTTTTTTTTTTTTTTTTTTTTATTTGTGTAAAATATTCCCTCAATCTCATATTTACAGCCCAGTGTTTGTCTTGAATATGTATGTGCGTTTCGACAGTTCTATTAAAACACTATCTCTGAACTGCCTTTAATAGTGAACCGTTAAACAACTTCACTCCAACTATAAAGGAACAACCCTTCCAT
Source organism: Danio jaintianensis (assembly GCA_903798115.1). Lineage (NCBI taxonomy): Eukaryota > Metazoa > Chordata > Actinopteri > Cypriniformes > Danionidae > Danio > Danio jaintianensis. The sequence goes on along the minus strand of CAIGQV010017602.1, from coordinate 11,685,744 downwards.
CTCTCTGCTGTTGTCCAATCTTTCATACTTCTTCGTTCACGCTCTGCTTAATCTGCAGAGACAGTGCTGCTACTAACTAACTAACTAACTAACTAAATACAACATAAAATATTATTAATAATAGATAAACAATATTAATACATCTATGAAATTAAACAGTTCTGAAATAAATGGTGTGTGTGTGTACTTTGAAACAGCATCACTTGGAAATAGCAGCAACACACTAATAATGACACTTAATAACTAGTACAGACCTTGGCTCAGTTGCTGGGAATTAATTGTTTTGCATACTGTGACAAATATGTTCCCATCAGGAAACTTAAGACTACAATCAAAGCTATTGTCACACCCTTGGCTCGTTCCTGCAGTCCCAGTCACCACTCTCAGTCACCATTCACCACACACCACACACGTGAACCCTCACCTGATTACTAATCACCCACACCTGCACCTGCAATCACCAGCACACTATATATGCTCACCTCTCTCATTCACTCACCGGCTGGAATCGAAGATGGATGGTTCTCTTCGTCTTTTCTCCTGTGTTCTCCTGTGGATGATTCTCCTGTGCTATTCCGTGGATGTTCCCTTCCTCCTGTGGATGCAAACTCACCTATTTAAGGGAAGTGACTATTCTTATGTTGGCGTTTACCCAAGTACTGAGCTAACCAACAGAACTGTCTGTTGTGTGAAGATTGTGCTATCTTCACTACGCCATTATCCTGCTTCACCTTATTGTTGTTGTTGCATTGCTCGAATAAATACTTATAAACTGTATCCCTCTTCGTCTTCCTTGTGTGACCGTGACAGGATTCCAGCCCCTCAAAACAAACACGGCTAATGGAAGCTAACGCCGCTCTGACCGAAGTCGCTCCAGATCCATTTTCCAGCATGATAAACTCTCTTTGACAAACCTTACCTACTGCCCCTCCGAACGCTAGCTCTAACCCTGCAGTAATTATGAGCACGCCACTTGCTCGACCGATGAGCTACTCCGGCGAACCTAATACCTGTGATGGCTTTCTCCTGCAGTGCTCTCTCTATATAGAGGCTAACACTCATCAGTTTCCCACCGAAATTTCTAAAGTAGCGTTCATAATTTCCCTTCTCACAGGACGAGCCCTCCAATGGGCGGATGCTCTCTTGAATGCCCGCAGTCCTACGATGGCCACCTTTCAATCCTTCGTCAGCCACATTAAAGAAGTATTTGCTGTCTCACTCACCCCACTCTCAGTGCATGATGAACTCATTACTCTCCGTCAAGGTAACGCCACCATCCATGATTACACTCTACGCTTCCGAGCACTCGCTGCAAATAGTGGCTGGAACCAAGTGGCTCTCCTTGCCGCCTACCGTAAAGGTCTGAAAACTGACATTCGCAAACAAATGGTCATTTACGATGACAGTGTCAATATAGAGACTTTTATTATGAAAGCCACCAGCGTTTCTCAACTCCTTTCAGCTTGTACTATTTCTTCGCTTCCTGATCACGTTACCTTCACCAAAGTTCCTTCATCCCCACAGGAGGAGGAGGAACCGATGATGACGGACTCCTATCGCCTTGAAGCCTCGGAGCGGCAACGACGAATCCGGCACAGGCTTTGTCTGTACTGTGGGGAAGCATCTCACCTCATCTCTGCCTGCCCTGTTTGCCCGCCTCGTCCAATGGTGAGTAACGTTACATTGACTCCCACCGTATCTAACATACCTCATATAAAAGCTCATCTAATCGTTGATTCTAATACTCTTCCTATACATGAACTGGTGGATTCTGGAGCGGCCGGAAACTTTATATCATCTCATTTCATCTCCAAACATCGCATACCCACCGTGAGTAGCGAAGTCCAATACCAAATAACAACCATCCAAAACTCACCATTGGGCGACGGCAAAATATCGCGGCGGACTAAAGAAATCACTCTCCTATCTTCTCTCCATCATCGGGAGAAGCTGATACTATTGTTCCTTCCTCAAGCTAATGTTGACATCATCCTAGGCAGACCCTGGCTCTCACAGCATCAACCCAATATCGACTGGAGCACAGGAGACATCCTCGGATGGAGTTCCACATGTGAGGACCACGATCATATATCTTCTTCTACAGAGTATACATACCACCAAGATCCCATCTCCATCCACGCTACCACAATGGAAAACGCTACCACAATGGAAAATGCTACCAACTCCTCCTCCGTCACCATCCCGACCATCTACACTTCCTTCACCGATGTCTTCAGCAAGGAACGAGCCACTCGATTACCCCCACACCGTTCCTGTGATTGTAGTATCGACCTGCTGCCAAATGCCAAACTACCGCATGGAAGGATCTACCCTCTTTCGCGTCCAGAGCATGAAGCTATGAAGAAATACATTGAAGAAGCTCTCCATCTACATCACCGGCAGCCTCTAGTTTCTTCTTTGTCGCCAAGAAGGATGGAGGATTACGACCATGCATTGACTATCGTGTACTCAACGATGCCACAATCAAGTTCGCTTATCCACTACCATTGGTACCAGCAGCCCTAGAAGAACTCCGAGAGGCACGGATTTTCAGCAAGCTAGATCTCCGAAGTGCATACAACCTGATTCGTATCCGAGAAGGGGACGAGTGGAAAACCGCCTTCATCACTCCCACTGGCCACTACGAATATCAGGTGATGCCCTATGGCCTAGCCAACAGTCCATCCATATTTCAAAATTTTATGAATGAAATCTTCCGAGACTTTCTTCACCATTTCACCATTGTCTACATTGACGACATCTTAATCTACTCTCGAAATATATCCGAACACCATTCCCATGTCCGACAAGTCCTCCAACGCCTCCGAGACCACCAACTGTTTCTCAAAGCAGAAAAATGCGAATTCCACAAAACCACAATCTCCTTTCTCGGATACGTAATCTCCACTGAGGGGGTTAGCATGGAAGCCAGCAAAGTCAACGCAGTGTCTAAATGGGAAGATCCCAAGACAGTAAAAGATCTACAACGATTCCTTGGGTTTGCTAACTTTTACCGACGCTTTATAAAGAACTACCCCTCTGGCCCCTCTGACCTCCCTTCTCAAAGGCGGACGACGTGTTCTAGCTTGGGACGCTAATGCTCATCAAGCCTTCGAACTACTCAAAAGGAAGTTCACCATGGCCCCCATCCTCAAACATCCAGATCCCACGCTGTCCTTCAAAGTGGAGGTAGATGCAGCTGATAGAGGGGTCGGTGCCGTTCTCTCCCAATGGTCTGGTGAACCCAAAGTTCTTCACCCTTGTGCGTACTATTCCAGAAAATTAACCCCTGCTGAACAGAACTATGGTATAGGAGATCGCGAGCTACTGGCCATTAAACTGGCCCTCGAAGAGGGGTGGCACTGGCTCGAAGGAGCTCGATTCCCCTTCACCGTCATAACTGACCACAAAAACCTCCAGTATCTCCGTAGTGCTAAACGCCTTAATGCTCGTCAAGCTCGCTGGTCATTATTCTTTGCTCGCTTCGACTTCCAGATCACCTATCAACCTGGCCATAAGAACTTGAAGGCTGACGCCCTCTCACGTATGTACTCACCAGATCACAATGTTGACACTCCAGATCCTGTTTTACCCTCTTCTGTCTTCCTAGCACCCATCCTGTGGCAAATAGACAAGGAAATTCGCGCCGCCACCTCCGAGGAGCCAGCACCCCCGGAACTGCCCCGAGGCCTCACCTACGTACCAACCCGGTACCGTCTCCAGCTACTGGATAGTACGCACACGTCCCTCGGCTCCGGACATCCTGGCAGCAGGCGAACCCTCTCGCTCCTTCAGCAGAAGTACTGGTGGCCGAACATGAGCAAGGAGGTCACCCAGTATGTCCGGGGATGTTCGGTCTGTGCCATTACCACTACTCCTCGTCGTATGCCTGAAGGGAAACTACAACCTCTACCCATTCCCCGCCGGCCCTGGACACACCTCGGAGTGGATTTCGCCACAGACCTACCTCCCTCACAAGGTTATACTACAATTCTCGTGGTTGTAGACCGCTTCTCCAAAGCCTGTAAACTAATCCCTCTCAAAGGTCTTCCCACAGCTCTTGAAACGGCCGAAGCACTCTTCAATCATGTCTTCCGTAATTATGGGCTCCCAGAAGACATAGTGTCCGACCGAGAACCTCAGTTCATCTCCAGGGTCTGGCGGGCGTTCTTCCAACTTCTGGGAACAACCATCAGCCTATCGTCTGGTTACCACCCTCAGACTAATGGACAGACCGAACGTAAAATCCAAGAGATCTCCCGCTATCTCCGGACGTACTGTGCACGTCATCAAAACACCTGGAGCCAGTATCTACCGTGGGCTGAGTATGCTCAGAATTCCCTTCGCCAGACTTCCACTGGACTAACCCCTTTCCAATGTGTCCTAGGTTATCAGCCATCCCTGTTCCCATGGACCGGCGAAACCTCTGAAGTACCCGCGGTGGATCACTGGTTCCAGGAGAGCGAGAGGGTGTGAGACTCAGCACATGTCCATCTACAGCAGGCAGTACGGAGGTATACCGATGCTGCCAATCGCCACAGGTTACCTAACCCCACTTACCATCCAGGAGACAAGGTATGGCTCTCCACCAGGGACATTCGCCTCCGTCTGCCCTGCCGCAAGCTGAGTCCCCGCTACATAGGACCATTCACTATTCACTCCCAAATTAACCCTGTCACCTACCGTCTCAACTTACCTCCACATTACCGGATCTCCCCCACGTTTCATGTGTCTCTCCTAAAACCTCACTCTGACCCAGTTCTCCCTCCTTCCACAGAACCGGAACCGCCTCTCCCTCCAGAACAAACCGAAGTACTCGGTGACAACATCTACCAAGTCCAGGAAGTTCTCGACTCCCGGCGGCGGAACGGCCAGCTCCAATACCTCATAGACTGGGAAGGTTTTGGTCCCGAGGAGAGATCATGGACACCCCGTAACGACATCCTGGATCCCACTCTCCTCGAGGAGTTCCACCACCGACACCCAGACCGTCCAGCTCCCCGAGGTCGAGGCCGTCCCCGCCGTCGGTCTAGGGTGCCAGGAGTCACCCTTGGAGGGGGGGGTACTGTCACACCCTTGGCTCGTTCCTGCAGTCCCAGTCACCACTCTCAGTCACCATCCACCACACACGTGAACCCTCACCTGATTACTAATCACCCACACCTGCACCTGCAATCACCAGCACACTATATATGCTCACCTCTCTCATTCACTCACCGGCTGGAATCGAAGACGGATGGTTCTCTTCGTCTTTTCTCCTGTGTTCTTCAGTGGATGATTCTCCTGTGCTATTCCGTGGATGTTCCCTTCCTCCTGTGGATGCAAACTCACCTATTTAAGGGAAGTGACTATTCTTATGTTGGCGTTTACCCAAGTACTGAGCTAACCAACAGAACTGTCTGTTGTGTGAAGATTGTGCTATCTTTACTACGCCATTATCCTGCTTCACCTTATTGTTGTTGTTGCATTGCTCGAATAAATACCCATAAACTGTATCCCTCTTCGTCTTCCTTGTGTGATCGTGACAGCTATATTTTGTTTAGTGTGGATTTTGTGCTTTATAAAATTCCAATTTTTGTTGGCTCAAACAGCAATATTATCCAATAAAAGCACTAAAAAGCATATGATATCAGTGGCTAAGTTTGACAAGGAAGCAGCAATTATTTATTTATTTATTTATTTATTTTTTAAATCTGTACCTTAAGCCCAATGTGTTGTCATATGAGAAGGACAATGAAATAATAAAAAAACTGCCAATTGAGAAAAGTCAATGTCTCCATATCACTATTACTGATTATGATTACAACAGAATACATGTCTGCAAATACTCCATGGTATTAATGGAATAAAATGGTTAATGTGACAAAGTTGACAACTCACCCCACTTAAACATCACCACTTACAGTCCAAAGCACATCAAAATAAATGTACAATAATGACCTATGAGTAAACTGATTTCAAGATGAATTTAATAATCCACTTTAGTGCAATGTTTATGGAGAGTTGATGACTAATAGTTTGAGAAGGTGTAAATAATAGAGTGCATTAGTGCCTGTCCACTTTTTCAGCAGCTTTGGCTTCATAAAACAATTTTCCAAAATTCTTACAAGACATGAACCAAACCAAATTGGTCATTATGAGGAGGATCAGAACATTAAGCTTTCATCTGAAACGAAGTCTATGCATATCCAAAATAAAACATGGAAAAAAAATTGTGCATATCCAACAAAAAGCACAGAAAAAAACTAACTCATGAAGCACTGCGAATGAACTGATTTAAAAAAAAAAAAAAAATATATATATATATAATAATAATAAATTTAAATTGTTGGTCGCACATACAGAATCATATAGAAAAATATGAATATAGATACAGATTTTTAAGTACCCTACAGCATCACGAATCTGCACAAACAAAAAATTGAATTAATGCAAACAGATTTAACGGAAGCATTTACAATTCATGAACAACCTAAGAGTTCACATCAGGACTGTCGTTAAAGGTTTAGAAGTTATTGCTTAAACTTAGTTTCCATATAGGGGAAATGAATGGAGCTTTTCTGCTGTGCCAGCAACAGTTTGCTTAGGAAAACACAAATTCATAATAGCATACAAAATAACAAAATAAAACACTATAATACTTGTGTACTGGTGAATCCATATGCAATGAAATCTCTGTAAACATCAAATAAAACTGGAACCTGAATTTTCATTGGACTTCTTTTCCTCCTCATTTCAGGAGTCCACAATGCAACACGGTTCTATCTTCTTCTCTGATGTGTGTGCATGTGTGTGTATGTGTGTGTCTCCTTCTCTCCTCAAGTAACAAAAGCAAGACCCCATTCCTAATCTGACCCCAAAACAGCAACGAAATCCCCCCGGCCTTATCATCCTCTGACTGGGCTCTGTTCTCGCTCTTCTTTCATATCCCCTGCCTCTCTTTCTTTCTTTCTTTCTTTCATTCTCTCTCTCTCTCCGTCACTCTCCATTGCATCCTCTCTCCCCAGTATAACCTCTTCCTCTGTCTCCTTCTCTCTGTAAACGGCTTTCAGCCGAGCAGAGATTACCTAGACCATGCTCTTCAGAGCAGCTTCAAAAAGGGTGCTCTGGGCTGCCAGCCTGGATAACGCCCCCCCTCCCGCTTCTGCCCGGGTGGAGAGAGGAAAAGTCACAGGGAGAGTGGCTTGGAAAATGCTTGCAGAGAGAGAGAGAGAGAGAGAGAGAGAGAGAGAGAAAAGAAATACAGTAGATGCAGAGGATGTCATATGATGGTAACATTCACACAATGTTTGGAACTGATGAATATTATTCACCAACAGGAGTGACTCCTGAATTGTACTGTTCACACAACAGCTTCAGGAGAGATTTGAATGCTATGAGAATGAAAAGCTAAAGTGAAATGATCCTTTTATTATTATTTTTTAATAATATAAAATATTATAAAATGTACTATACCAACATTAAATATACTGATGAATATTATATTGCTGAAGTCATCAAAATATACATATTATAAAAATAAAAAATGTAAATTAAATTTATATTAAATAATATAAAATAAAATAATATGGATTGCAAAACTTAGATTCAGACACAAACTCACTCCCAGATTCAGTTTTTTAAAGATCACTTGATTTAACAATATAATAACAATATCTTTCAGCAGATTTATCACTCTTAAACCAGGTAGACATCTGTATTCTGCTGCTGTGTCTACACAGACACTGTGAGTACAATTGAAATGGATTAAATGAATATCTCTACTAACTATAGCAGCTTCCATTAAAAACATACTGAACTTTGCCAGCTTGCCGTCTCATTTAGCTTGGTACGTATGCGTTGAAGTGATTATTTGTGATTAAAAACAAACTCAAAGCAGTTTTGTTCACTTTTGACCCACATTACAGCTTTACCCTTCAATGCATTAGCATGATACATGCTTCATTTATTAGCTGAGATGCATCTGTGATTCACAGAAAAAAAGGCAAATAGTGAAAACACTGTAATACCGGCACCTATCCAATTGCCAGGAAATAAGTGCCATGTAGTATTTCAATACAATGATGAAAGTTTGCAATTCAACTTAAGGTTGAAGTATGTAGGATAATAATTATCTTAACCAAGTTTACTGTCCACTACAATAAATATGGCAACCTTGAACTTCCTAAACAGCATCAAATCATTGAGAGTGGTGTGCACAAGTCAATCATCTTACAGCTCAACCAATAGTGAGAGATCGGGCGTGGCTAACTCTAGAAGGCGGGGCCAGATGGTGTAGAATCCTAGTTGACTTGTTACCTGGGGAACAAACTCAGATTGGCTTATATAAAAGTGTGGTCAAAATTAAATGACTTGCCAAAATATGCAATAATCGACAGTGATAAACCAAGGACAAACACTGGCAGATGTTTTAAAAAATATTTTGATGGAATTTTGGGGTTTTATTCAATAGTTTCTTCTCAACAGGTAAGCTATACTAACATTTTTTTTTGCCACACAACATAGCTGTTTACTGTCAAGTCCCATGTAAACTAGTAAAATATTGTACATATAATAAATAATCTTAAACCTTTTATGATCTAAGGGGGTTTTGGGGCCTCCGAGAAGTGCTGACATGCCTTGACATTTGTGATCTCTTTCAGTCTCAATAAAAATATTAATGGCTAAAATATAGTGACACTGCATTAAGCACAAACTGTGCTACAAAAATACTGTACGTAAGCAGCGGGATTTAAAAAAAAACTTTTACATATTTACACATTTATAGGGAAAAAGGGTATGAACATGATTAGTAAAAGAAAAAAATGTATCTCAGTTACATGTCATGTCAATTCAATTTGAATGCAAATATGATATTGTTTGAGATGTTTTGTTATGTAACTTGACATAAACAAATACATCATAACCTGTCTGTCATGACAGCATGACATTACCAAGACAACAAAACCTTTCAGTGTTTTTTTCTTGACAACTTGACATTACCAGGACGCCATAACTTGTCATAAATCTGTCATTCACATGATTGTCATGAGGCCATTATAATTGTGTCATGTATATTTTTCTGATCACTTTTTTTCAATGAAAAATGTCTCAATAGTGAATTTTTTTATAATGACATCATTAATATTTAATGACATTTAATCACACATTCAATCTGTACCACTGTTGAGGTCAAGAAACAATATGAACAACTGTTATAAAGGTAATGACACAACTGTAATGGCCTCATGACAATCATGTTTATGACAGATTTTTGACAAGTTATGTTGTCCTAGTAATGTCAAGTTATTATGAAAATAAAATCTAAAAAATCATCATGTTTGCATTAAAAATTACTGCACATAACTAAGCGAATCACACTTAAAGACTTAACTTAAGCATAAAATCTTATTCATATTCATGACGTGTCATGTCATGATTATAAGGGTTTCATGACAGTCTTATGAACACCCAAATGAAACTAAAACAAGGTCAGAAAACAGAGTAACTATATTTCCAAAAACATTTATGTAGTAAATGTGAAAGATATATGATATATATGTATTTTTTTTTACTTGATAATGTCACCTCTAACATTATTAAAACTAATTAAGACATTATCTTACACAAAAAATAAGACAACTCCACAAGCACAATGCAAATCGCAAGACGATCCACAGACCAAACACTTTTACACTTGTAAATTAACACTAATTTGACATCACCCAGCATTAAATGCCTCCCTTTAGAATTAGACTTTTTTACATCCATAAGCACAGTTCAGAAAAGCCTAATCCCTTTTATGTGTAATCTTTGATGTGCATCCCTCCCTGTGTAAACCCAATGCCTTTTTTCCTCTGTCACCGTGTCCAGCCTTGTCTCCGTGTTCAGCGAGACACACTCTCTGCCCTCTTGCTCCCCGAGAATGTCCAATTAGAGGAAGGTCGGATCCGGTAGCCATGTGTGAGGCAGCCACTTATTCTGTTACCGTTGGCCGATCCGTCACGCTCCTCTCCGGCTTTCTTTATTTTATTCTTCCTCCCAAAGGGCAGTGGCTAACTCTATCACCGGGACAAATGACCCATCAGTGGCACCATTCATCAGCCGCCTCAGAATCACTCGCTCCGGCCGCAGTCCCACCCATCCACCCCGTGTGAAAATACTCTGGCTTCCCCCAAAAAATGGTACGCTTTGTGTGTGTGTGTGTGTGTTTGCATGCAGGTGGGCGTGAAATCTAAAAAATAGAGAATGCACTTTTGTGGCTAAACTGCATTATAAATCTCCCCCACACACAAAATAAACCTCTAAAATAGAACCACCTTCTTTACCAAACGTATATACATAAGCCCTTTGTCTGCTTTTATTTGCCTGTCAGTGTTGTTTTCGCGTTTTATCCCTCGGCAGCTATTCTGACACCCACACCGTCCCAACACCTCCACCCGGGGCGGGTATTTTTACATAAGTGATGATGATGAGGAGGAGGGCAAATGAAATGACTGTAATTTGGTCAGGGGCACCATGTACGCACGTCCTGCCTAATAGAGGGGGCCGACGAGTAAGGTGGGTGCGTTCTTATTAATTAAGACAGTCTCATTATCACCAGTCCAGGCGCTCGATGAATGAAGGAAATCAGAAATAAAAAAAAGTCAAGCAAACTGAAAAGGAAAAGACAGCTACGACATGACAGATGGTCTTTCATCAAGCGAGGCTTTATCGAGAGAGAGATTTTTTTTTTATAAAATCGAAATAAATAAATAATGAGCTTATGGAGAGCAGAACTAGCACACTTTCTCCCTCCTCTCTCCTTAATTCTGGGCAATTAAAATATTTTTTTTTCCTTCAATAGCACAAAAAGCATATGGGGACATTACTCATTTGGTGCTGTTTTGCCAGTATAGTTTCCATGGCAACCTTGGAGCAAGAAACATGACTCTCTTAGATACAGATACAGAGTCGCTGGCGTAGCCTGTGGTGCACGAGACATGAACTTTGACTCTTTCCAGCCTCGATTTAGCAATGAATCTTGTTACGGTACAAAATATCAGGCCTGTCTTCCCTGGGAATCATCATACAAAACAACAAAACCCAATATAACTGAAATGAAATGTATTATTTTTGGTAAATAATCGTTTCCACTTAACCGTCATGCATATTTAATTTTTAATATAAAACATTCAAAAAATTATCTGTTGTGCGTTTGTGCCAAAGGCTTTTTATGTCTGACAGAAAACATAAAAAGGAATCTGATGCAATGTTTGGGCTTTAATCAACAGTTCCACACAGAAGTCCCATATAAACTAATAAGATATTGTAAAGATAAAATATTTCTAACTCTCTGGGATCTGAGGGAAGGGAGAAGTTTTGGCATGCCTTGACATTTGTCTGTGTAAACTGTGCTAAAATAATATGTAAGCAGCATGTGCATGTTTGTATTTTGAGGAAAAAGATATATTATACAGACTGCTGAAGTCAAAATGATTATCCCTCCTGTGATTTTTTTCCCAAATGATGTTTAAAAGAGCAAGGAATTTTTCACAGCATTTACTATAATATTTTTTTCTTCTGGAAAAAGTATTATTTGTTTTATTTCGGCTAGAACCTAAGCGATTATCTTTTTTTATATTTTATTTAATTTAGATTTTTATTTGATTTGATTAGATTTTTTTATTAGCCCCCTTAAGCAATATATATTTTTTAGACTGGCTACAGAATAAACCATAGTTATGCAATGATTTGCCTATTATCCTAACTTGCCTAATTAACCTAGTTAAGCCTTTAAATTGCACTTTAAGCTGAATACTAGTATATTCTATACTAGTAAAAATATCTAGTAAAATATTATGTACTGTCATTATGGTAAAGACAAAAGAAATCAGTTATTCGAAATTAGCTATTAAAAGTATTGTGTTTAGAAATGTGTTGAAAAAATCTTCTTTCTGTTAAACAGAAATTGGGGAAATTCAGGAAGGCTAATAATTCTGATTTCAACTGTATATAACAAAATGAGTTAGGTGGTCCTCAGGACAAATACTGACTCCAACATCAATTTAGAAATGAATCGTTATGGCACAAAATATCCGACCCATCTTCCTTGAGAGTTCCATACAAAATATGAAAACACAATATCACTAAAACGCAATGTATTATTAGTTTGGTAAATATTAGTTTCATGTGAAACATTTAAAACCTTGTGATGTGTTTGCACCAAAGGCTTTCTACATCAATCAGAAAACATATAAAAGAGAATCGTACATGTGCTGCTGGGAAAGTGATGTATTGATACATGTATTGATACAGAGAGATACAATGCTATGGCTGAGAATCTTTTTTTTTTTCATTTGAGAGAAAAGATCATGTGCTGAGAGCAAAGGAGAGGCGGCGAGAGAAGAATCAGTGGTATAAACATAAGACAATGTTAAATCGACACAAGTGGTTCAGCTCTTCCCTTCACAGAGGAGAGCCAGAAGGGCTTACAGCCAGGAAAACACAACCCTTTTTCTCACAGGCCTGAAACATCAGTAGGCATAGAGAAGCTTGTGTTTTGTATCGGTATGTGTAAACATGCTATTGCTGCTTACTATGTGAACAAAAGCAAACCAAGTCTAAGACACCTTGAAAACGCAAATTAAAAATAAATAAACAAAAAAGTAAAATGGTGTGGGAAAAGGCCTTGAGAACGCCTAGCTGTGTGACTTTATTTTGTGACAGTTATGCAAAGCCATAAATGCATTTTTTTCTTACTGGTCAATGATGTAGGCTTTGATTTCTATAAGTTACTACTTAAATAAATACACATATAAATCAATAAAGAACATTACACAATAAAATGATATTAGTAACAATGTTGTGTGTTTTTTTTTTTTTACAATATTTAAAATCCTCACTGAAAATAATACACTCAACCAACTACAACTACAATTGCATTTAATATTTATCTTTATATATTTATTTAATGGTCCCAAAGATATCCTTCAATCCTTGAGATATGTATAGACTTTGTTTGAATCAATCAATCAATCAATCAATCAATCAATCAATCAATCAATCAAT